>NDGN011465686.1:0-10678 GCA_002564285.1 Tympanoctomys barrerae
TTGCCTGGCAAGCACAAGGACCTGAGTTCAATCCCTGGTTCAGGCCAAAAAAATAAATAAATAAAAATAAATAAATAAATAAATGAAAAAAAGAGTTCTCCCTTTCCACACCCTGGGCCGTAAGCACCTGGCCCTTTTGGAGAGATGCAAGAGTGCCTGCTCCCAGATGTCATGAACTCTGTCCAGAGTGAGGCCCGCCCACCACTGGCTGCAGCAGGATGGCTATCTCCCTAGTGTCTGTGGTGCTGGGCAGCCAAGGCTTCCCTAAGCACAGCACTGGGTGTCTCTGGAGGCCAGCAGAGATGGCTTGAGGTCAACACTGGATTTCTGGGCCCCCTGCCATCTCTGAGCCTGAGCATGCTCCCCTAGGAACTGCTGGGCATCCCTGTTAGCACAGTTGGTGGCTTGAGCAAACTTGCTGCTGCAGAGCCCATACGGGAATAGCAACAGGGAGGTAGCACCTTCTTCCAGTCTACTGTGAACCCCAGCCTTCCACACAGGTCCTTACCTTCAGGACTTTCTTAATGCCATTGATGGTGGAAGTCAGCAAGGAGTGCACCTTGAGGTCATCGTTGGTGTAATCCGCGTGTCTGATGCACATGTAAAGGATGTAGGCAGGGAGACAGGGCACCGTGCCAGATAACATCTGGGGCTTCAGGTCTGAAACAGTGACAGCAAGTGTGAGATCTATGGGGACACGTTGGCTGTCAGAATCCTCACTTCAAATAGAAATGCTTATAGTAATACTTTGCAACTCACCTAGGTCAGGAGAAAAGAAAGTGCTCAGAATATGGAAATCCTTTCTGACTTGCCAATAGTTTCAGACACAAGTCAAAAACAAATAAACTACCTAGGTGTGTAGTACACACCCAACCCCAGCACTTGGAAGCTGAGGCTGGAGGACCATCTGGAGTTCAAGGACAGATAACACTACAAAGCTAGACCCTGTCTCAAAGACAGAGCAAATAGAATCAAAACAAAAACAAAAGTTCCTAGTAGTTTGTCCTATAATATTAAGACTGGCTCCTAAACCCTTATCCTTACAACATGTACGAAAAAGGCCTACCAGTTACACAAAGATATGCTGGTCCTCTACCAACAAGGGCTCTGTGGCCAGAGGTAGGCTGTGGACAGCAACTGGCTTCTTCACTGGTGAGTACTCCTGAATTACTAATTCTTGGCACACCAACTCCCTTGTGTTAGCACAGTTGCTTCACCAATAGACACAGAACAAAGGCTGGCCCCAGGTGATCATGGCAAAGTGGGTTTTTCCAAAGACAGAACCAGTTTGCCAAAGACTGGGAACAACCTTTGTCCTCAGTCCTCAGTTTGGGACTGAATTGTGTGGCAGCCCCAGCCCTGATGTCTCATAGCCAAACCACCCTAACAGGCCACTGCCCTTCTGTCCCTTTCTCAGCACCCCCCACCCCACCTGTCTCTTCTTCCAGATCCTCCCTTCTGCACCCCCTGCCCACCTTCCCCAGGCAGGCTGTTACAGGAACACGAGGGCCTCGTGACTCTCCCTATGACCTGCACACTCATACTCAGCTCTTTGACCTTTTCCTGCTAATGGCTCTGGAGAGCCAGGCAGAAACTGTCAGGCTGCGCTTTAATCTAGAGCGTGCAGAGGGAGCCAGCAAACCAGGCTTAAAGCCATAAGGGATGGCAGGAGCTCAGACAAATGAGAGGAAAGGCCTGGACAGAGGCAAGCCTGGAAGTCTCACTGGGGCTCCCACGACGTCCCTGCCCT
Source organism: Tympanoctomys barrerae (assembly GCA_002564285.1). NCBI lineage: Eukaryota > Metazoa > Chordata > Mammalia > Rodentia > Octodontidae > Tympanoctomys > Tympanoctomys barrerae. Next base: position 1,751 of record NDGN011465686.1, read on the forward strand.
CAGTCTTCACTCTCATTACCTGCCCAAACCAACAGCTGCGAGCCCCTCTGCCTTGGCATGCAAGGAGCAGAGGCCACCTGCAGTCTGCCAGCAGGGAGGCAGCATCCTCAGGACTTCTGCTAGGGCTGACCCGGTCACATCTCCACTTGCTACTTGGCTACATCATCCTTTCAAATGCAGCCTTCCAGTTAAAGGATAATGGCAGGCCTTAATACTTTGGGTACATGGTATAGCATTTAGACATTCTGTAAATTCAACAAGTGGGTGCACATTGGCCTTTTAGTTCTAATTAGAAGAGCATTTATCCAGAAAAAAAATTAGGCCTAGACATCTAGCCCCTGACATCTTACTATGACTAAACAGCCCTGCTCAGGCTTCCCAGCTAGATCTTAGCATCTTTAGGGAGGAGACCATGACTTCATGCCCTTCTCTCCTCCAAAGCAACATGCCAGTGCTTAGTTTCTAAGAGGTGGCCTCTCTGTTCGGATGGGGTCTTCTGCAGGGGTGGGTGACTGGGTGCTTTTCCTGGGTAACTCAGCAGAAGGTGATCTTGCCTGGAGCCACTTTAGCAATGACAGAAGCAAGAGGTCACTTGGCATTTATTTATTTAATTTATTAAAGTTAAACAGTCTTATTTAGTTAACCCTGGTGCCGTGAACTTTGAGCTTCATTCACTAGAGTGTAAAGGTTTGTTCCTAATGCAGCCTGTTTGAAGAAGTTTCAGGTGAACTTGTGTCATATTTAATCATTGGACAACTACAGGGCAAATGAACACCAATAAAAGAGCAAAACGTTCAGTTGTAAGTGTGCTACTAAAAACGTTCAAGTTAAACAATTGGAAGTAAGTGCATTCTAGAGAGGTTGCACCTCATTCTTCCTGTGCTCCAGAGTTAGGCACAGTGCTGAGGAGAAGGTGGGTGTTCAGTAGCCTCCTTGACACGTGCAATGTTTGTCTCTTACTTCAACTTCACCAACCCAGCAAAAGCTGCCCTTGCTTTGAATTCCTCCTTGTGAGAAAGCTGTGCAGTTTTCACCCAGCACTTTCCCCTGTTGTATGTCATGTGATGTGGTACAGAAGGTTGTTCTACTATGCTACTTTATAGATGGGGACACAGGGCATCACAGAGAAGGGAGCTAGTCCTTGGGGTATAGAGGGTGAGACCACCTAAGAGTCTTCCATCTGGCTGTGCATGAAGCTGATTGATGGGGTTGGGCACACAGCATGAAGGAGGCTGTTGAAGGCATATGGGGCATGAGACCAGAGGGCGAGGGGCTGATATGACTGGCAAAGCATTCTGAGGTCAGTGCGGAGAGCAGCCCCAAAGAGCTGCTCTGCACGCTGGTCCAGAGGGCAACTCCTTCTCCCAGCTCTGGGGAATTATCCATACAGAATTATCCAAGTGCAAAGATGAGTAACTGGCAAATACAAGGCAGACTTCACTCACGGATTATCCAGGAAGAGTAACCCTGAGGGGCAGAAAGTAACAGGGAAGCTCTCCTTTCCTGGCAGCTGAGGACCAAGCTGGGGTGGGGAGGGGCTCTGCAAAGCAGCTCCAAGAGCTGCCTGGTAACTCTGTCAAGCGCATCAGGGCTAGGCAGGTCAGCCCTGACACTGTCGTATGCCTGGGTGAGAACCTGTGGGTGAATGCAGGAACCGTATTGTTCACCTTGATGAACTTCCATGATGGACCCATGTAGTCCTGACCTAGGCAGAGGTGCTCTGTGCAGTGCACTTCAGTAGCCTGCACTGAATTTCTTTAAACTTGTAATGCTTGTCTGGTCCCCTGACCCTCTACATGCATGAACTCAGTGCTCATCATGACTGCAGTGAGGAGGTGAATTATCTGGTTTCTTGCTATATCCATTCTGATTTGGGAAGTCTATAGCAGAACCTGGAATTCTGCATTTCTAGCATTTCCTAAGGGGATGCTGATGCTACTGGACCACGCTGGGAGCAATATATTATTAACCTTGTTTTTCATCATTCTGTACTAGTGGTGCTTACTTATGAGAACACTGGTCCTCAGCTACATGGCCTGGAATAAAGGGTCATGTTTGGAAACAGGCTAAGTCCAGACCCATCCTCACATGTGCTCTACCACACAGCACCTAGGAAGTGCAAAGTCTTGCCAAACGGAAGGAGTCTGAGTCTGTGATCACCGCAGGCCTGCTGTATGACCAAGAGAAGTTCTAGAATGGCTGTAGCTTTGTTTATAAAAGGAGAGTAGTGTAGCAACCACTGAAAAGGCTGTTGAGGATAAAGACAAGGGGAGGAGGCCAAGGTGGCTGGAAGAATTTCTTGCAGCAGGGGGTGCCCATAAACTTGAGCTGACTTCCAAAGCGCTGTCACTCATACCAAGCTTCACCAAGGAAAGGGGACTGTGGCTGCGCTGGGGAGAGGTGAGTGGCAGCTGAGCCACCCTGGTAGCTCCCTCGTCCTCACCCACCATAGGCAGAAGGGATGTTCCCCTTCCCAAGTTTATAGGAGGCTCCAATTGGATGGAATTTTTTACCTGGAACAGCAGTGGGTTGTTGTTAGGGGCAGCTGGAATGGTAGGTATGAGGGCGAGGCATGGGTGAGGCTGTGTGAGGCTGGGGCTGAGGGGGACCATTTGTGGACAGAACTGGAAGTGGAGAGATGGTGTGAGTGCTGCTGTGGGGTGCCCTGGTGGGTTCTGACCTGTCACCAAGTTCCTGATGAGGGCGGCCTCATCGTCCTTGTGGTACTCTAGCATGCCCTGGAAGTCCTTCTCCTTCCGCTGCACCGTGACCTGCCTGGTCAGCTCATGATGCCTCCGGTCACTCTGGGCCAGTGCCTGGACAGCTGAATGGGAGAGACAGGAGGGCAAACATGAAAGAGGACTGTTTCAGTTTATTGCTCGGAGTTCCTCTAAAACCATGGGCTGCCGGGTGGGGCACTGGGGAGCTGCTTGGATCCTGGGAGTGTGACACTCATCAACTGGTCCACAGCTGAGCTCATAGCTCGCTGTGATTTGGGAGGTAAAGCCTGGTCAGAGGAAGTGAGTTGTTGGAAGGGTCTGTCTCCTTCTTGTCCCCTCTCTGTGCTCCCCGAGGGCCATGTGGTGAGCGAGCCTCCTTTGCCTCTCCCCCCACCCTCTGAGGCCATGCTGCCTGCCTTGGAGCCAGCCAACTACAGACTAAAACCTCACCAAACTCTGAGCCAGAATAAACCTCTCTTCCTGGAAGTTGCGGGTGCCAGTACTGTGTCCCAGTGACACGACAGTGACTAAGACACGACGTCCAGTGGCAGACTGTGGGCAGGGCTGGGACTGGTGGGCAGAGGCCTGAACCTGGGTCTGGGGATCAGTGCTCTGGTCCCTGAGTTCCCACACTCCATGTGGTCTGCTACTGCAGTCTGTGCCACACCTTAGATGTGGCCTGAAGATCCAGCACTTGATTCTGGGTCCACTCCAGACAAGGGGAGGAAAAATCCTTGAAATGGCCGTGGACAGGTTTTGGAGTGGAGAAAACTTGTAAAGGGTTTGAAGGAGCAGGATGTTCGACCTGTTCTGTTGGCAGCTGCTTTTTGCCTATCAAATTGTAAAGAAAGGCAATACCACATCTCTATAGCCCTATCCAGGCCTGTTCTGCTCAGCTCAGCTCAGCTCCCTTGTGTGGCCAGAGAGCAGACATCATGACACAGTCGTTGGGGTCCAAGACTGAGGACACTGCCTATGGTTATGGGCAGGGAAGCATAATGGTGGCCAGGCTACTGAAAGACACTGTCACTGGCACCCCAAGGTAGACTTAGGTTTCGGACCTTGCTAAGCACAGTCCAGACAACTACAGAGGTAAATACGCAGGAGGAACTTTGGTGGGACATTTGAGGGTTACAAAGGCTTGGTCAGCCCTCACTCAGGCCTTCCTTTAGCCTGAGAGGGAGAGTGGGAGGCAGCCAGATTCTCCTCCAGGCATACTTGAGCACTATTTCGAGCACTGCAGCAGACAGGATAGAGCCCCCAGCCTTGCCCTGGCCAGTGCAGGCAGGGAGGTGCATCTGTGTCTTCACATGTACGCACACATTACAGTGCAGCTTGGCCAGGTGGGTGCTGAGGGCAGCTGAAGCTGGAAGGGCCCAAAGGAGCAGGTGGGATGAGGGGTCGTGTGACTCCCCATGACTAGGCAGAAAAGGGCTGGTCAGTCAGACTACCAGATCCCACTTCCCACAAGCTTCTGGATGAATGGGAGACAAATAGGGAGGCGGTGTGTGTGGGCACAGGGGCAGTGCGGAGAGGAGCACCAAAGGACAGCCGGAATTTTACTTTTTAGGCCATGGGGAGGGGATGCAGACAGTGCTGTGGCCAGATGCAGGGCCTGGGAAGCTGCTCAGTCATCTGACAGGGGGCAAGGACTAGTCACAGGAGAAGGAGGGGTAGATACAGCAGGAAAGAAATGATAGGTTTTAGGACTAAGAAAAGGGAGAAGCTGGTGGTCACAAAACTAGGAGAATGAGAACAAACAGAAAACAAGAAAGCCAAATATGGCTGGGCTCCATGGGCAGGTATGGGGAGAGAGCACCAGCTAGGAAGAGGGCACACCCGCCTATATGTGACCACATGCCTGGACACCCCTGGCCTCCTAGAGGCCCTGGTCTGCAGCAGCAGCAGCAGCAGGTGGATGCAAGCAGGTGATTAAACAACGTAACACCTGTGATCAGGACTGTGTCAACAGGTTGTAGTGTTAGGATAGCATATGGGAGGAGTCCTGGGGTGGTGGCTCTTGAATCAAAAGTGGGAGGATGAGAGGGCTTTCCAGGGGTGAGGGGCCTCCCAAGGTTCCCCAGAGTGGCATGTGCTCAAGTGCCATGCAGTGGGAGTCAGAGTAGAGGCAATTCTCGGTGCTGGGAAATGGCGATTTGGATAACTTTCTAAACTGGACTCCAGACTGTTAGGTTAATCCTGACCCTCCAGGGCCAGGGAGATAGCTCAGTAGAATAAGTGCTTGCCTTGCAAGTGCAGGGTCTTGAGTTCAATCCCCGGCACCGCAAAAAAAAAAAAAAAAAAAAAAAATCAATCCTGACACTCCATGCTGTGGGGTGAGGGCCCAGGAGATGTGGTCTGTGTGTTATACAGCAGTCTCATTTTACCCCAGAAAGCAGTGCCTCTAACTCTAAGCCCTACGAAGGCAGGAAATACCAGGTCTTTCTGTGCCTTATTTCTTCCACCCCACAGATCCTGGGCTCAGGGAAAGCACCGAAAACCTACTTCATTCACATTTTCCATCCAGACTGAGACCAGGCAAGCTCAAGGAGTCAGAATTTCTCTATGGCATAGCTAGAGCAGGCACAGCCACCATGGAGGGAGGTGGCAAAGCAGACAGTGTGCTGAAGGGTGGCAGCCCAGCCCCGCAGGAGAGGCCATGTGTGTGTCTGCCTCACAAAACACAACCACACTCTACCTTCTAGGTCCTGGACTTTCTTCATGTAAATCTTCAGCTGTTTTTTTAACTTCCTCTCATTCTTTTCCAGCTTCTCGACCAATTCTTTAAGGTCCTGAAAAGCAAAAGGGAGCAGAATCAGAACAGACTTGAGTATGACTCTGGATGGCAGGTAAAATACTTGCTGGGAGTGAAGGAACCAGAGCGAGTTGCAGGCAGCAGCCAGCGTCCTGTCTAGAAGAGTCTCCCCACAGAAGCTGGGCTCCTTGTGCTGGAGCCCAGGAAGCGGGCGAGCCCAGGAAGCGGGCATGAGTCAGAAGCCATTATCTCAGCAATCACAGGACAAACTTCTCCTAGTTCCAGCAGCTTGTGGAATCCCAGCACTCCCAAGTCAAGCCTCCTCAGGTTGCCATGTCAATCTCTAAGAGAAACTCAGCCCGGTGTCCTGGAGAAGCGTGGGCAATGCCCTGAGACAGAATGGGAGGTGAAGGAACGTGGAGGTGAAGGAACTGGCTGCACGGGCCAGTGAGATCACCTAGGGCCTAGAAGCCAAACAGCAGCAGCTGTGGCCCCAACCCCTAGCAACTGCTACTACTGGAAACAAGTCAGCCTACTGGGACCCAGAAGGGCAAGCAATTGAGGGAAGAATTTTCCATGGTTTTTTTTTTGTTGTTGTTTATTTAATTTTAAAGAGAAAAACTCCCAATAAAACAGTTTTGAAACAAGTTAGTAGGAGAGTTACAGTAATTATAAGTTATGAATGGTGTCTTTTTCAAGATATAGGCATGCTATCTTATTCAAACAATATTAGCAATGAACTAAGAAAAATTAGCTCTATAAGTATCTTGAGTATAAATATTTTTCTTTTTCCCTGCATCAGTTTGTCTTTGAAATTTTTTTCCCATTGCACAATATATCTACAGTACATTTTGGATCTTACTTGCTCTTTCAGCTTTGTACACTAGTGAGACAATATGCTGTTTACATATATGGGTCTGATTTATTTGACCTATGAGTATGGCCTTGAGTTGCACCCTTTTACCTATAAAAGTCTCTAGTTTATCTTTCCTTATAGCTGAGTAGTAATCCATTTATGTAAAAAAATCCACATCTTTTTTATCCATTCCTTGATTGATGGGCATTTGGGTTGATTCCAAGATCTAGGTATGATTAATTGCACTGCTATAAACATGTGCACATATATTGTATTGGTATGATGTTTTTAATTCTGGGAAGATACCAGAAGGGGAATATCTGGGCAAAATGGGACCTCCAATCCTAGATTTTTGGGGCATCTCTACACTAATTTTCATGGTGGTTGCACTAATCTACGCTTCCACCAATAGTGGAGAGGGTTCCTTTTTCCCCCACAGCCCTGCTGGCATTTGTTATGTGTTGATTTTTTTGAGGATGGCCATTCTTTCTTGGGTGAGATGGAATCTCAGTGTTGTTTTAATTTGCATCTTTTAAATAATCAGTGATGTTGAACATTTTATTTGCCATTTGTATTTCTTCATCTGAGAGGTATACATCTTAGATGCCAATTTTTGGATCATGTTTTTGAATTTGGGGAATCTAATTTTTTTTTTTTTTATTCTGTATATATCCTAGATAGAAGTCATTTGTCTGAGGGACATTATGTAAAAATTTTTCCAACTCTGTGGGTTGTCTTTTCATTCTAGTGGTGATTTCTTTTGTTGCACAAAAGCTTTTTAATAAGGTAAGACCCCAGCTTTTGATTTTTCATAATGTTTCCCTTACAGTCTGGGTTTTGATCATGTAGTCCCTGCTTATACCTATGTCTTTGAGATTTCTACCTATTTTTTCTTACAGTATGTTTCCATTTTAATATTCTTTGATCCATTTTGATTTTAGTTTAGTGCATGACAGACACTGGTCTAGTTTTAATGCTTGGCATGTGGAAAGTCAGTTTTTCCAGAACCATTTATTAAAGAGAATACCTTTTTTTCCAGTGAATATGTTTAGCCCCTTTGTCACAGACAAAGTAGCTGAGTATGTTTGTAGTTTTGTCTGCATCTTCTGTTCTGTTCCACTGATGCTCAGGTCTGTTTCTTTGTGCCAATACCATGCTGATTTTTATCACGGTAGCTTTGTAGTATAATTTCAGGTCTGGGACTGACTGTGATGCCTCCTGAATTGTCTTTGCTGCCCAGAATTGCTTTTGCTATTCTAGATCTCTTTTGGTTCCAAATGAATTTTAGGAATGTTTTCTCTAGACCTATCAGATATGCTAATAGCATTTTGATTTGGATTGTATTAAATCTGTATAGCAGCTTTGGGAGTATAGCCATTTTCACTATGTTCTTCCTGTCCAAGAGCAAGAGACATTTTTTTTTTTCTCTTTCTTTTTTATGGAACCGGGGATGAACTCAGGCCCTTGCGCTTGCCGGGAAGCACTTATTCCACTGAGCCATCTCCCCAGCCCCTTTTTTATTTTTTTCATTTTCTGACATGTGCTTCGATCTCCTTTTTAAGGGTACTTTTATATCCTTTGTTAGATTGATTCCCAAGTATTTCATTTTTCTAGGAGGTACTATGAGGGATGTGGTTTTTCTAATTTATCTCTGTGAGTTTGTTGTGTGTATACAGGAATGCTATTGATTTTGAATGCTGACTTTATATCCTGCTACACTACTGAATTTGGATATTAACTCTATGAGCTCTATTGTGGAGTTTTTGGGGTCTTTTATGTAGAATATCATATCATCTGCAAATGATAATTTAACTTCTTCTTTTATCTTGTTTCTTTCTTTCTTTCTTTTTTTTTCTCTTGCCTAATTGCTCTGGCTAATGTTTCCATAACTATACTGAACAGGAGTGGTGACCATGAACATCTTTGTCTTGTTCCTGAGTTTAGTGTAAGAGTTGCTTTGGACCCTTAAATATGATGTCACCTGTTGATTTGTCACAGATGGGTTTTACAAGTTTGAGGTAAAGACTATTTCAATTTTCCAAAGGATTCTTGTCATGGTTGAGCATTGGACTTTGTCAACTACTTTCTCTGCATCTACTGAGATGATCATGGGTTTCTGTCCTTGGCTCTTGTAATATGGCATATTAAATTTATTACATATGTTGGACCATTTCTATATCCCTAGTGTGACTCATAGTTGGTCATAGTGTATAATCTTCTTGATGACCTGCTGCATTGTTTGCCAGTATCTTATTACGGATTTTGTAACTGTGTTCGTCAGGGAGATTGGTCTATAGTTTTCCTTTTTGGTTGCATTCTCCTCTGGTTTTGGAATCAGGGTAATACTTGCAATACAAGAAAAATTTTGGAAATACAGCTTCCCTTTCAATATCTTTAAAGAGTTTCAGCATTAGTTGTTCTATTAATTTCTTAAGCAATTCAACAGTGAATCTGTTAGGACCTGGGGTTTTCTTTGTGGTAAATTTTTTTTTGTGGTTTATTTTTTATTTTTTTCCATAATTTTATTGACAAATAGCAATGAGACAGTCTCAAATCAAATTGGTAGGACAGTTCCAACAATCAACACATTGCATACT
>NDGN011465693.1:0-10362 GCA_002564285.1 Tympanoctomys barrerae
ATAGTTTGATCAATTTGGCCTTCCTCTGAAGATAACCATATGCAATACAACAGCCACTGTCAATTTCCTATCATCTTGTTTTGAAATTCTGTACTATTTTTATTATGTGCTATTTTGTTTTTAGTCTATGTGTTTGTTCTTTTCTCTTTCAAATAAAAAATAAAAATAAAAGACGATCTTCTTGCATCTTCCCGCCCATGCTCCAGCACGGGCCTTGCTTTCCTCTGGTGTACAGTGGTATGAAGACCATGATCTGGACACTGACGGTGCTGGGTGCATTTTCCTACCAGCTGGCCACCGCTTCCCGGTTTGTTCAGTAGACAGAGAGAAAATACACTTTTTGGAAAGATGAGTTCACACTGACATTTTCAATTCAAATTTAAGATTATTATCCTTGAATTTATATTTTAGATATCATTTTTATACTAAAATTGGGTCTTTTAGAAACTTTAACTGAATTACTTAGTTTGTCCTATTATTATAGTAAGGGTTTCAAATTGTCATTTCAATAGTATAACTAACAACAAGACTACTGAATGCAATTTAAATGAATTTGTCCTTAGGATACATGCTGATTTGTAAAGCCCTTTAACAGAAGTCTTTTCTCCATGGTTATGTCACCAATTTAAGACAGAATTAAGTGCATTTATTTCAAGTATTTTGTTTTGGCTTTGTTGGTTTGTTTTTGTTTTTGTTTTTTGCTTTCATTTTTAGCAGCTGCTTCCTTTGAAATTATTTTACTTTTTAAAAATTATTAGAACTTTTAACATTTTCATATAACTCATTTACATGATCTCAGAATGAAAACCTTATAAAAAAGCAATGTTCAGGAATTTTATGTCCATCTTTGTCCCCTTTATTCTGGTGTCTCGCTCCTGGTGATAGCCCATGTATATTAGGGGATTTGTCCATTTTTTAGAAATATAGGCAAATTTACACATTCGCATTTGCCTTTCATGAGGATGCTCCCCCCATGTGACAAAGCACCCTTCAGCTCACTGTGCCTCTCTGCAGCTACAGCTTCCTCTTCCTTCCTGGGGTGCACAGATCTCCCCAGAGGCCAGGGGCCTGCTGCAGTGCCAGAACTCCATGATGGGTATTTGGGACTGGGATGCATTTATTGTCCCTGCCAAATGCTCAGGGACTCAAACACATCATCTTATAGTCCTGTAGGTCAGAAGCCCAATATGAGTTTCATTGGCTAAAGTCAAGCTGTCCAGGGAACGGTGTCCCTTCGGGTCTCTAGGGCTTTAACACCCCCTAGTTCATCCAGTTGCTAGCAGAATACTGTAGTTCCTTGGAGTACTGGAGTTTGTGGAGTTCCTTGTGGTTGTAGGAGTGAGATCCTGTTTCCAAAGTGCCTGTCACTGTCCCAGCTACTAAAGACCACCACATTGTGTCCTGTGGGCCCTTTGGAGCCAGCCACAGTGAGCAACAGCCTTCCTTAGACTTTGACTCTCCTCCTTCCCATCTCTCTGAATCTCTCCCACTTTTAATGATTGCTGTGAGTGCTTTGGATCCATGCAGATAATCTCCCCATTTAAAGGTCCTTCATCTTAATTACATCTTTCACAGTCTTTCCTGCTATGTGAGGTACCTTAGCCCTGGCTCCAGGGTCTAGGTATGGACATCTTTGGGGGTTCTTACTCTACCAAGGGGTGGTTTTCAGCCTCTTGCATGATTGTTTGTATTTCTGCCTTTACACTTTTGGGGTAGACCGCAGGAGTTTAGTCAGGGAGTCAAAGGACTGTACAAGGACACGTTCTGGACATCGCCAGACCTTCTTCCGCAGGTGGTAACATTTTGTATTCCCATCAGAATTATACACACTTTGCCAAACAAAAACAGAATTAAAGTCTAACTTGTCAATTTTTTTCTTACATGCTTTTGGAGTTTTGAATCATAAATAGGAAGGTTTTTTCTATTTTCATGTTATAAAGAAATTCACCCAATTATCTGGTGCCACTTTTATGATTGCATTTTTGCACACAGAACTCCATCCATTTGGAACTTGTCTGTCTGTGTGGAGTGAGGTATGAATCCATTTTATCATTTTGCAAATACCTATGTAATTGTCCCAATGCCCCTTTCTAAAAAGTCCTTTTTTTGTCCCCCTCTCCCTTCCTGATTGGCAACATTGAATTTTCATGTACACTTGGGTCTATTTCTGAACTTTTCATTTTATTCCATTAGTCTGCTTATTCATGCGCTAATTCTACATTTGTAATTATAAAACTTTAAAATATGTTTTAATATCTAGTAATGTTCCCCCAAGCTGCTGGGCACATACACACATACACACACACACACACACACGCACACACACACACACACACAGCGCCTGATTTTTTTTCAGACTTGTCCTGGTTGCTTAGGAAGGTGACCTTTTCTATCCAGGAGTGTGATATGTCATTCAATTCCTTCAAGTCTATTTTGTCAACTACTTTCTCCTTGCTTGGCAAAGCACTAGGGCATCTCTCCCTACTTTGTCCCAGCTCTCAGAAGGCAAGAAAACTGAGGAGAAATCAGTATACCTCCAATCTGTCATACAGACAAGTGAGGTACCTCCTCAGTCCCCTCTTCCCCAGTTCTCAGGTCCTGAACATGTGTTCTAACATCATGGTGTACCTTGACATCTTCTGTAAAAAGGGTAGGCAGAAGTATCCACAAGGTCATTGTGAGGGTTAATTAACACATGCATACTTGAACTATACCTTCTGCCTTTGTTGCTGGCATATAGGGACACAGTTTATTTGTGAATACTTTGCTTATCTAATAAACTCATATATATATATGTATATATATGCATATATCACATTTGTCATAGAGAATTTTTACCTATAATATATTTTAAATCTTCTTTTTCCCCCTATTTCACTCCCTTCCCCTCCCTTCAACCCTTCTTTTCCTCCTTATTGACAAAAGCTTTGTTTTAATTTTTCCCTTCTGTTCTTTTTTTTTCTTCTCTCCTCTTTCCCTTCTCTCTCTCCCTCCCATAGTCCCCTTCTCATTTAAACATTTTCTTCCTACTTCCCAGTATCCATCACCCATTTTTGTCCTTATTTACCCCTTTGGTCTCCCATGTAAGAACAATAGTGTTACATTTAAACACATTAGTAACTGTTCTGTTTCTTCATTCTCTTTCTCTATCTTTTTACCTCTCTCTCTCTGTCTCAGTCTCTGTCTCTCTCTCTTTATCTCCATCCCTCTTTGTCTCTGTCTCTATCTGTCTGTTTCTGGCTCTCTCTCTCTCTCTCTCTCTCTTTCTGTCTCTGTCTCTGTCTCTTGTTCTCTCTGTCTCTCTCTGTCTCTCTCTCTGTCTCTCTCTGAACATGTTACTTACTTTTTCTTATTGCTGAGACAAAATACCCAACATTCAAAGTTAAAGGAAGAAAGCTTATTTTGCTAACGGTTTGTAGAGGTCTCAGTCCGTAGTCATTTGGCTCCAATGCAGGGCTTCCAGCAGAGGAGGCCTGCAGGGAAGAAACACTTCATGGCAGGCAGAAGGCAGCAAAGCAATGGCGTAGTGAAGAAGCAAGCAGCAAGAGGCAGTGGCTGCCCCCTTTCTGTCCCTCTATCCTGGCTGCCCACTTTTAGGGTGAGTAGCACTCATACCCAGTGAGGACCAATCTGAGAACTATGCCATAACCATCAGTGGACTAATTCAGCAGTCACACACCCTTGATCCCAGCATCACACACTCAAGACCTGGACACCTCTGAAAAGCCCCACCTATGACCACATGAGGCTTTGGGGGAACATCCAGACACCAGCCATCACAGTGTGTTTCTCTGTGGTTTCTTTTTACTTATTTATTTAGCAATCTTGCTGAGAAGGCCACTATCTCTATATCATACTGAATTGGGACAGTGATAGAAGACAATCATTTTCATTGCAAACTTTAAAGAATTTCTTTTAAGGTTTTATCATTAAGTATGACATATATATCATTTATGGTAGGTGTGTTACTTATAGCTAACCTGAACTGAGTTAAAACATTTCTAATCCTTATTTCCTACAAGTTTGACTTTTGGTTTTTGTTGTTGTTGTTACTGTTGTTGTTGTTGTTGTTGTTTGTCTAATTTTTTACCTATTGAATTCTTACTTTCTTCTATTTCATCTATAAAATGATTATGTTATTTTCCTAGTATCTATTATCCCAGTGCTCCCAAGACAAACCCATTGTGATCATAATGTTTATTTTGTATCATTTTGTTTTAGGTTAAGGTATTTTATCAATATTCATAAATGAGCTTGGCTTTTTCTGGATGTCAGTTTGGCTTAGGTTTTAGGATCAATGGGTTATTTTCTCTCCAGTTTTCGTAAACAGACTTGGGTACACTCATGTTGTTCAACCCTTGGGCAGAGAGAGAAAGCAGGCTGTGGCTGACCTGCTGCCCTAACCCAGGACGCCCAGGCCTGAGCAGCTGCTTAGAGCTTTGCAGGCCTGGCTGCTCGTCATGAACAGCAGATTCAAAATCCACCTCCACCCCCCTGGCAGTTCATCGAAGGCCCTGGGCTGGTGTCTAGACACTGCTCTATTTGTGTGACATCCTGCATTGCCAAATGAATAGGAAGTTAGCTCCACTGTTGTGCAGCCCTGGACACAGTGACAGGTGGGACAAGCTCCAGCAGCCATCTTCTCTTGCTCCTCCTCCAGGCAGGCAAAGCTTTGCTTCCGCAGTGGGAAGGAAGCTCTGTGGCTTCCCAGAGGTGACCTCACCCCTCTGGGGCTTGTACTTGTCACTTGCTCTCCTTATGGACCCCGTTCCAGCCATCTGAACCCCCAGGGCAAAAAGCACCATGCAGTACCAGCATAAAGCCAGAGGGTGAGTGGTCCCTGAGCTGCTTCTCTCAGGCAGCCCCATGGTCAGCCTATAGCAATTGGTTAGCTGCAGTTTTCCATTGCACTGACGTTTCCCTTTACCTTTCCTCTTGAAAGCATTTCAGAAATTGTAGAAAAGATGCAAGAATCCCAAAGAAAACTCCCTATCACAAAAGGCCTTCTTCAAGTGTTTCCACTTGTCCCAAAATGCCCTCAGTGGCTCAGGATCCAGGTAGGACACACACTTCACATAATGATCCTATCCTCCAGTCTCCTCCAGTCCCAACCATTCTGTGACCTTGAGGGTTACAAGACCATCTTTCTTAGAATACCTACAATCTGGATTTATCAGAAGTTTCCTCATGATCAATCCTACACTATGCATTTTGAGTCAGAGAATGGTGGTTGTAGGGTTGTGTTCCTCCCTCTGTATCATTGATATGATGTCAGTATATCCTGTTGTTGGTAGAATTAATGTCACTCACTTGATTCAGATGGTGTTTGTCAAGTCTCTCTAAAGCCAGTTCCACTGCCTTTTCAGTTAATGAGTGGTTTGGTGTGTGTGGAGGGAGGTGCTTTGGGTTTGTACAAAAATCTCATTTCCCTTTCCACTCTCATATTTTTTTATCCGTTGTCTCTTTGTTGCTTGTTTGTTTTTCTTATCTGAGTTAGCACAGTAATAGGACAGTGCCTTATGAGCCCTTGGTCTTTTGTATTCTAGATTTTTACTATATGTCAAGTATAGAGTTCTTTTTAAGTCTTGTTCAGGATTTGTTCAACACTTTGATTGTGAGAATTTGTGTGTCCTGCAAGACTCCTGGACATGATCTATTTGGATGGTGCTTCTCCCCTCTGTACTCTCCTCTGGAACTCTTAATAGATATCAGAAATCACTTCTCATTCTGCCTTCCACAGCTCCTACCATCTATTTTGTCTATTTCATTTCATCTAGTTATCTCTCTGTGCTACTTTCCATATAACTTCCTTAGATCCAGCATCTAGGAAATCAATTTTTCTGTTGGCCTGTATTTAATTTGCCTCTTAGTCTACTTATTGAATTTTGAATTTCAGTAACTTTTATTTTACACAGCTCTATTACTTTTTGTCTGCCCTTTTTAAAGAAATACAGGTTTATCCTACACTCATTCTTTCAAGTCACTCATTTAATTAAACTCTTTAATTACATTTGTGCATTTATTTTCATGTACGGCCTCAATTATTTTATCATATTGATTTTCATATACCTGAAGATATTTTTGCCATACCTTTTATATTGTCTTTCTCTTTGCACCCCATCCCAAAAGATGAAGTACTTGGATCGTAAGGTTTTGAAAATGTGTTTTGCTTTTTCTCCTAGCTCCTCTCCAACCTTAGATCTCCGAGTGTAAGTTTGGGAAGCATCTCATTTCCCTGGGCCTCGGGTCTCTCTTGGTCTTAGTTTTGTTTTGTTTGGAGAATGTGTAGGAGTCTAAATCCTCTGCCTCGTGTCTCTACACCCCACTCCCTGGTTGCTAAGAGTAATCTTCTTTTCCCAGGGCTCCTGTGGCGCCATGCCCACCTGCATTTGGTCCTGGATCCTCAGCCTTCTGCCTTGGGTGCATATAAGAAGCTGTCTGCTATAACCTGCCTAGCACTTTGGCTTTTGCAATAAATGTTTTGGTAGATTACTCAGTTTGGTACATTCTCAGAAATAGAAGCTCCTTAGTGGCATTCTTTTTAAAATAATTAAAATCAACTATGCAGATCTATAAATTCTGGTACAGATGCTTGAAATCCCAAAACCAAAAGAGAAATTTTTGCCCCAAAGCTGATTTCCAGAACCCTTTGTACTTTCTGTATTTCTAGCAAATAAACATTCATCTATAAAAAGAAGCTTACTTCCAACCCTGAAGTAAGGATTGTAGACAACCTCTGGGTTCCACAAGTAATAGTATTTCAAGAGGAGGAAGAGGTGGAGCTTCAGAGCCTCCTAAGCATTCATCACAGGAGACCTTGCCTACCTAGGGGAGATTTCTTCTTTGCTGGATCTTAGTGCCACATGGAGATGGCTTTCTCTTTTGAATATCTGGATTAACTCCACTGACAGCCCACTACACATGAAAAGGTGGATTAAGGTTGTAGAGTTTCCACAGCACACAAAGCTGTGCCTTTTTCTTGCATCTCTTTTGAAGGGTGTTACAGCTCGAATCTAGATAACTGCCTAAGCTTCGTGCAGTCTTATGCAGGGCTTTATGATGCTGGCTGGCTCTAGAGCTTCTGATACTGGAATTAACAATATGTGGTACTAAATGAGTCCACTGATTAGAATTAGTATAGTTCTGGGTGGCATCACCTAAAAGATTTTTAGTCTGGATGGCATGAAAGGAAAAAGTAGGCTGCTGCATTGCTGCTTACTATCTTCTTCTTGCCACATAATGGGCCATTTCTCTTCCGTGATGCCTCTGTGCCATGCCATCATACCTTGGAGCCAGCCAGCCTTTAACTCTGGGTGTCAGGTATTTTGTCTCAACAATGAAACAGTAATGAAGACAAAGGGATTAGCAGTGGATGTTCCAAAAGGCTTCATCAACAGTAGTGATAGCCTCAAGGGCCCTTCTGTGTGAGCTTTAAGAATACCAGGCTTTATATGTACCACTGAAGCCAGCACATTATGAGACAGAGGACCTGGTAACCAGCCCTTCTGAATGTGTGGAGAATTAGGACAGAGCTTCTGCTGCCCTCAAGGTTTGTAAAGTTTCTCAGAGAGGTGGTCTGGGAAGTGCCTCGGGCTCTGTGGAAAGCAGGGCCCACTGTCATCTCTGATCTAACACTTAGCATCCTGTCATGCAGGTATTATGAGTTCTGTCATACAGCTCAGGAATCTGAGTCAGCCTCTTCACCTAAAGCCACACAGCTGGGAAGCAACCCAATAGGAATTCAAGGCCCCATTTCTTAGGGCCCAAACTCTGTGCTTTGCACATTTCTGCATGTCCTTAAGGAACTTGTCCCTGGCATCTTCTCTACGGAATGAGTCAGGATCCATGGACCATGGCAGAGAACTCCTAGAGGAAGTTCCTTGAAGGAATCTGGCTGAAGAAGCCTGGCACCAAGAATGACAAGGGATCACAGATGTATCTCTCCCTGGAGGGGACTATGTTATGTTAGGAGACTGGTGGGGTCAGGCACAGCAGCATCTGCTGGAGTCTTCAGAACACAGCTTAGCCCTGAGCAGCAGAGGCTTAGCAAGGAAACACCTCTTCCCTAAAGAGAGGCCATTCAGTCATCTTCAGAGGTGTACCTGGTATAGTAGGAAGAGCAGGTCTCAAAGGAAGGAAGGGTGGCTTGGCAGAAAATGGTCATTCATGCTGATGTTATCTGTGACAGATTGTGAGATCTTCTTCGGATAATTGAGTATGTGATTGTAAATGACCTCAGGCTATTGAACCAAAAGAGAATTAATCTAAATGACATAAAATCAGGGGTAGGGGGCTGACTTTGTACAGAGGAAGGAGCCACTATGTCAGTGGCATGGAGGGATGGTGAAGGAGGTGTGAGCCTGTTTCATCCAGGCTTCATGACCTCAGCCGGCAGCACCAGGGAGCAGCCTCAAGAGCGAGGGCTGAGGAATCACCAGTGGCAGGGAAGCCATGGCTCCATTTCTGTTTCCACTCACTTTTCCATCACTGCATCTTCACAGTGAAATTTCCTTTAAGTTCTGCCATGTGTTTACATGTGCCAAGAAGGTCTTAGGACTCAGGTTATCTCTGGTGACCTCTGGGATGAAAGATGCCCATCCCTGGAGAAGCCATGGAAAGGCCCTATAATAAGTTGATGCTTAGAGGTGGGTTTTTAAAAAAGAGCTTTTAAAAGTCTTTCTGGTTTGATAATACTTTATTTAATTAGCAATCCTTGCTTGCAGATGAGCATAACATCTCTTCCCACAAAGCAGGGAACACAGGTGTGGCATGTTGTGTCACCTCTACCTGCCTGCTGGCCACCTCATAGCCAGAGCAGCATTCAGTTCCTCCAAAGGCTGCCCTGGGCAGGGTTTTTCAGTAACAGAGACACTAATGCTAATAATTTGGTACAGATAAAACAGTTTCCATTTCAAAATTGAAAAATGGGATAGGGGAAAGCCCCTAGTGCTTATTTGTGCATAACAGTAGACATTTTCTTAAAAGGAGCTGTTTTAGAAGGTGTTATGAGCTAATAAAATAAAGCAAGAGTCTACTCCATGCCAGTCTCTCAGTAACTAAGGAGCAGTGGAGATGAAGCGCTGTGTGCCCAAGCATCCCCAGGCGAAATGCTTACAGATGATGAGGTGGCCTGGCATGTCGGGTGATCCCCTTTGGGGTGATGCATTCCTGGGTGAAGCTAGGGCACAGGGTAATACAATCTGTCTCCTTACTGCAGGTGCCAGGCACACTAAGGACCTGATGGATAGAAGTCTGTAGGCACTGTGCTATTTTTCTGCTTGTTGATGCTCTTACCTGCAAGGATGTGTGGCAGGATGTATGTGGCTTTCCAGTTCCCCAGCATGCCTTTATCCAAAGCCTCTTGCAGTCACTTTCCAGGCAGGGTGAGTTCTAGTAAAATGTCACCTCAGCAGATGAGGGTGGCTCTGTCTTCTGTGAGGAGCTAATGCCCAGGTGACCCCAGGCTTCCTGTCTGCCAACACTGCCAGGGGCCAAAGCCAAACATGTTTCCCAGGAGCCCCTGGTGAGAACTCCAAGCCTGTGTCCACAGTCTGAGCACTTTTGGGGCTCTAGGATTCAACAAGACTCTGAGGCCCTAGTGACAAGCAAAAATCCTGACTCAATATAAGAGAAAAGAACAAAGCCTCTTGGCAATGGCCCTACTTCAGGGCAAGCAGAAGGCTGGCACCAGAGGGGAACTTGTGCATGAAGACCTTCCCTCCCAAGGTAGAAAATAGCTGTCCTGGGATGTTTCTCTAGAGTTTACTCCCTTGTGAATGTACTCATAAAGCCCAACATAAGGATACCAACTTCTGATACACTGACTTTATGATGGTAGGAAAACCATTCTCCATTGTTCTTTGGAAATGTTGCTATTGTCCACAAATGTCCATCTGTGTGTGTACATGAGTGAGTTGGCACTTCATTATAAAGCAGGCCTTGTATTAGGTGTCTGTGCCCCACTGGAGGCTAATGGAAGTATTCTGAGCGTGGTGAAGGCAGGCGAGCCTAAGTGGTGGTGTCTGGAAGGTCAAGTGTATTAAATGTGTTTTCCACTTAGGTCATTTTCAACTTGGATTTGGTGTATCCGGACTAACCCCCCCATAAGTCAGGGAACATCTGTATTTTCAGTGATTTGTATCTACTTGAGAGTCAGTAGAAGTGTTGAAAGTAGCAAATCAAGCACTGGCAATACTCTGAAATGCTTGTGGTTCCTTGGAATCAGAGGCTCTGCCTTCTGACCCTCCAGTCTGGGCCTGGCTGTTTGTAGGATGGAACCCATCTGGTCCAGTTTGGACCTGCAAGGCCACAGACAAGCCTGGGGTTGGGTGGGGGTAATAGGACAACTGTTAGAGAGCAGTG
>NDGN011465700.1:0-31475 GCA_002564285.1 Tympanoctomys barrerae
CTCTCTCTCTCTCTCTCTCTCTCTCTCCCTCTCTCCCTCTCTCCCTCTCTCCCTCTCTCTCTCGCCTCTCTCGCCTGTCTTCATGTCGTGGATTGATGAACGCGAATCGCGTGTAAGCGCCGCCACCGCCGGGAGTCTGAGGAATTCGCCTGGGCTGTTAAAGGAAAGAGCTAAGTGAGAGCGCGAGCTCTACCTACCGACAGTGAGGAGAGCCGCCGCCAACGCCGCCGCTCGCCGCCGCCGCCGCCCGCGCCCAGCCCCGGAGCCGGCACCGCGGCGCCCCCACCTGCCCAGCCCCCAGCCCACCAGCCCAGCACGGCCCGGGGAGCCCGCCGGCCTGGGGATCGGTCCCGGGGGGAGGGGAGTTTCGGGGGTCCCAGGCGGGGGAGCCTTGAGCCAGAGGGGAGGGGGCCGCGGGTTTCATGTACCCAGCATGAGCTCCTACTTCGTCAACCCCCTGTTCTCCAAATACAAAGGCGGCGAGTCCCTGGAACCGGCCTACTACGACTGCCGGTTCCCTCAGAGCGTGGGCAGGAGCCATGCGCTGGTGTACGGGCCCGGCGGCTCGGCGCCCGGCTTCCAGCACGCCTCGCACCACGTCCAAGACTTCTTCCACCACGGCACCTCCGGCATCTCCAACTCGGGCTACCAGCAGAACCCGTGCTCTCTTAGCTGCCACGGAGACGCCTCCAAATTCTATGGCTACGAGGCGCTCCCCAGACAGTCCCTTTATGGGGCTCAGCAAGAGGCGAGCGTGGTGCAATATCCCGACTGTAAATCCTCCGCCAACACTAACAGTAGCGAAGGACAAGGCCACTTAAATCAAAACTCGTCTCCCAGCCTCATGTTTCCATGGATGAGACCCCACGGTGAGAAGCCTTTTCTCTTTCCCCCTCGGTCTCCCGCGCTCTGGGGTCTTCCCCCCCCTCCCTTGCCTCCTTTTTGTCTGCCTTCGCTTTTCCTCCTGGCTTTGGGGTCTCTCCTGCCCCACCCACTCTCTCCCTTGCCTGGGTGGGTTTCTCGAGGTTGGGAAGGCTTGGCTGGGGGTGGGGCAGGGGGGTGTCTTGGACATTTGGGGGATTGGGGTGAAGGTGGAGGAAAGAGGGTGTGTGCAAAAGGGTTAAAAGTTCTTTCCTCCATGTCTGTTTGTCTATCTCTTCTTGCTCCCATCACTAAAGTCAAAGTTGAGGAGGTGGCTGGCAAGGGTATCGTGACATTAGCAGTCTTTGGAGCTGCTAACCGATCTCTCCAAAGGCAGAGAGCCTGCAGTCCAGGAGAATGGCCAAGCTGTCTTGGTTTTAAGGGAGACCCCTGTTTGTCTCTTAGCCAGAGAGAATGTCGGGACCCCAAGGACACTCTGGCTCTCTAGGGTCCCCACTGCCTGCTCTCAGAGAGCCAGCCTGAGGGCCACTACCCCAACTTTTCTGGACTTCCCCCCAGCTGAAGAGAAGACAGGAAGGCTGAGAGGAAGGAAAAAATAGTGCTCAAAAGGAGAAGGGCATAGAGATTAGGAGTGTCTGGAGATCAGAGGACCCTAGCCAGGCTCCCCTCCAACCAAGGGCTTGTGGGGTCTCCCTGGGACCTCCAGACTCACTCAGGCCATGAGACCCTCTAAGGGTGGCTCCTCACAGCCCAATTTCGAAATACAGGGGGAAGTGATAAAGCGACAAGTTCCGGCAGGGATGGCCCGTGATTTATTTGCTGGTCTCCAGTTAGCAATCAGGCGGAGCACTGATACATTCCAGGAGATCAATTATTTTTCTTATTGGAAAAGCATTAGGCAGAGAGAGAAGGGAGGGGGCACTGGGCAGAGCCCTCTCCTTTATCCCCAGCCCTTTTTCCTTTCTTTTGGGAACAGATTCTGTCCCCAGCACTGTTCACTAAATGCCATTCTGTACTTGTAAACAAAGCTGCAAGGGCCAGTTTCCTGAGCTTGCAGGCCTGGGACACTGCAAGGCTTCCCTGGCCCCTTCAAGCCTCCAATGTTGAGACAACGTAGTCTGGGTCCCTACCCTCAACCTATGTCCTAAGGTGAAACCAAACCAAAACAATCCCCCAAACTTTTCTGCCCTTGCCTGCCTTAGGCTTTTGCCTCTCAAGTAAGGAAGAGATCTGGGGAGACCAGAGGGGGAACTTTAGGGGAGGCAGAATGGCTGGAGGACATCAGCCTCCACCCAGACATAACCAGACTGGGGTTCTGTTCTGTCCAGCTCCCGGGCGGCGCAGCGGAAGGCAAACTTACAGCCGGTATCAGACCTTGGAACTAGAAAAGGAGTTTCTCTTTAATCCTTATTTGACACGAAAGCGCCGGATTGAAGTCTCTCATGCCCTGGGACTAACCGAGAGACAAGTGAAGATCTGGTTCCAGAACCGAAGGATGAAGTGGAAAAAGGAGAACAACAAGGATAAACTGCCTGGGGCCCGAGATGAGGAGAAGGTGGAAGAAGAAGGAAATGAGGAAGAGGAAAAAGAAGAAGAGGAAAAGGAAGAAAACAAGGACTAAGCGAAAAAGAGAAAATTCCCCCCTTTAGCAACTCCCTTGAAGTTTCGTTTTATGGTAGCAGATAAATTGAGAAGTTTACGACTGTCATTTGCTTTTATAGAGAATAGAATGACACTCACAACTCTAACTACCTGTCAGATACTTGCAGCTCTGGTTTTATTGCCTTTGGACTTCCCTTGCTCTTTATTTGTTTGGGGGCTAGAGGGGGGAGACTGAGACACAGAGAAAAGTTCGGACTGTGTTCTATTCCTTGCCCCAACACAGACTCTTGTCCCTACTCCCACCTCCTGAGTCTTTCCTGTACTCTCAGGTCTGAGACCTGGCCTCCTCACCTCTGTCTGCGCCTGGCCACCATGCTCCCTGAGAAACCTCCTTGTTCTCTGATATTTATTGTAGAGAAGAAGCCCTCAAAGTGCAAAGAGGATTCCAGACTTCGTTTTTATGCTAGGATTAGTGCACTAAATTTATTTTTTAAAATAAAGAAAGGAAAGAAAAAATGAAGAAAGGAAGGGAAGAAATTAAAAGAAATAAGGAAAAGAGAGCAAAGAGTATCCCCTCCCCCTCCGTGGGGCTCCCAGCTTAGAAAGCCCCTTGACTTTCTCTAGGAACCTGACAGAAACCTTCCCCCTTCCTAAGTGGTGATTGGGGCCTACTGTGGCCTCTGAAATCCTACCTAGCCATCCATGGTCACTCGGGCCCATGTTTTTTCTCACCTTTGGCTTCGCCTTTGATGTTTGCTGTTTGATTTCTGTTCTTTTGGGCCCGGCATCCTCTGAGCTGCATTAGTATTAGCACTCAGAAATCACCATAATCATGAAAATAATAATAATAATAATAATAATAATGATAACTCTTTAACATACTACCTAAAGGGAACCTGCAATAATCTTGGGAAAGAAAAAGGAAAAAAAAAATAAATCCTACTATAGGAGAAAAAAAGAGGAAAAAATGAAAAATGAAAAAAAAGGAAGAAAAGAATGAAACCTCCAATGTATTTTATCACTACCTATAGAAAGAAATCCTGCTTTGAGAGTATTCGTAATGCAGTTTTGTTGTCGTTTGTTGCTGCTTATTTCACTAAGAAAAACCCAACAACTGAGACTGCCTAGCCCAGCCCGCCGGTCCTGTGCGCTTTTATTGTGCTTATAACCCCAGTAGAGTAGAACTAAATTGCACTGAATGTATAGTTAACTCTGTCTTGAATTCTCTGTTTATGCAACGTGCTTGAAAGAAAAAATGTTAAAATATATCTATAATAATAATTTTTGGTCATTTGTCTTTATGTCCAGCTATGAATGTAGATTTTGTGTCCCGACAGACAGCCCTGTTCCTGGTCCAAGTACTTTGTATTGTATACGTGAGTCATAATAAAAAAAAAAGAAAAATATTTGAAGGTGGAATGACTTGCTTTTCTCCACAGCTTTCCCCCCACTCTCCACCCCCTCCCTCCTCTTCCCCTTTTCCAACTTTCTGGAAAAGGTCTCCACAGTGCTGGCTCTAGGGTGGGAGAACTCATGTGGGAGCAGCCTGGGAGTGGAAAGGACAGGCGAGGCTGGAGGGCAGGTGACGGGTGGGGGTTGAGAAGGGAAGAGCAATCCTTTGGCAGGAAGAAGGGTATACCTGAGTGTTCTTGGGGAAAATTTGGCTCTAAACAAAGTGGGTTTTGAGGTGCTAGGACCCCCAAATAGGAAGAAAGATCTCATTTATCCACCTCCTCCTCAGCTCTGGGCTGGGCCCAGACAAAGAATCTGCCCCATGCCCCTCCAAAGCTAAGCATTTTCTTCTAGGGACTAGAGCTGAGAGTGAGCTAGGGACTAGAGCTGAGGCAATGGGGTTCTTGCTCCTCTTCACTTGTTCTTCGTAGCCAGCTCTTGGCATCCTGTATCCAGCACTGGAGCAATGAACAGGGTAGGTGGGAGTGAGTGTGAGGCTGGAGGCAGCTGACCTGCTAAGAAGCCTTGGCTGGAAGATGCCTAAAGAGAAGGTCAGTTAACTGATTAAGTGATAAGACTGAGGAAGCTTCACCCTAGGGACAGGGGATCAGTGAGCTGGACTCACCAGCCTGTGTCCACATCTTGGAATTCAGACTGCCAGCACAGGCCCTCATTACTGCCACTCAGCCTCTTTGCATCCCCTCCAGCCTCTGTCCTGGCTGGTTCAAGCTTACTCCAGGCTTCACCTTGACAATTGGACCCTTGCCTGGCCCCTTAGTATGGCCCATTGGTGGTGCTGGGGGTGGGGGGGCTGTTGAGTAGACTCCCTCACCACAGCCACAGCAGGGTAGAGGGAATCTCCATTGGAATGGCATTCCCTAAAATAAAGAGTTGAAAGCTCAGGGACCCAGAAGGCAAAAGGTCTCTCACTTGTCTCTGGAAGTCCTAAGCAGAGAATTCTGTTTATGCCAATAAGATTCTGGTCAAATAATCTCAAATTCCACAGATTCAAATCTTCTGACTCAGCCAGGAGAATGGAGAAAGGGAAGAGGAGGGGATCTTCTGGTCTCTAAAACCAGACTCTCCTCCTCCCTCTCCCTTTCTCTCTCCCCCTCCCTCTGCCAGATGTGGGTGCAGGCCAGACCTTGCTTGGTCTATTTCTTGGGGTCCCAGTCCCTGGCTCCCAGAAAAAGTGGTCCCAAGTACTGTACTGGGTCAAGCGGAGGTTCATAGGGGACTCCTGTATCTTGAGAGAGGCTTTGGGGCTGGAAGCACGGGCTTCCAGCAGGAGCTCTGGGAAATCTACCCAAACCTTGGGTCCCCGCGGGGGTGCCAGTTGAGGAGTCAGCCTGGTAACCCCGTTTGCAATGGGAGACACCGGCTGCCGGATATAGAGGCCCCAAAAGTGCACTTCACTCCTCTCTCAGGCCTTCCCACAGACATCCCCTTCATGCTTGGAGGGATGGCCGAGGGCCCTTTCATTTTCAAATGTGGAATTATTGCTATTAATAAAAATATCTGGCCCACCAGCCAGGCGGGATAAGACCGGCATTAAGTAGTTCTGAAGGGCCTCAATCGCCTTTCCCCCATGCCAAATGCTCCATTCATCTCAGGCCCTGCTTAGCAATGTCCGTGGCCCCAAGCCCGGCGCGTCCCAGGGCGGGGTGCGTCTGGTGCCCGGCTTCGATAGAAATGTCGGGCAACTGGAGGGTCAGACCAATGGAACCCCAAGAACCCTCTCATGCAGCACCAGCTCCTCCGCTCCTCCTGCCCACCGCCTGTTTTCTCGTTTAGAAAGAAAAAGAGGTAAAATCTCCCGTTTTATGGGGGAACGTAATTGCAAACGCGATGGGCTTGCTTTAGAAATGCGTCCTCCCAAATGCTCCCGCCGTCCCATTACTGGAATGGGGACCATTCTGCTGCAGATAGGACTTTCTCACATTCTTTACTTTTTTTATTAGCCAATCAAAGAGGCTTCCGAAAGCTATTTGTGATTTGTGAAAAATAGTATCTTTCAAAATGCTGAGTTGTAGCATCTTGCTCATTTCGCTTTGAATTTATTATTCTAATCTCAACGATAGAGACAGGATAATGTAGCTATTAAGTTGGGGGGCAAATTCGTTTCTCGGGCTTTTTTTTTTTTTAATTCTCGGCATTTTCTCTCCCCCTGGCTCTCTTATTTCAGAGGCCAAGAAAGGTGCTGCTGTTGAAGAAATCTTGGAGGGGGGGTGCTCAGGATATAATGGGCTTCTGAAGAGCTCTTTGAGGGGAACCCTTGAATCAGAGCATGGGCCATCTTCCCCAGTTTCATCTTCCCCAAATGAGATACCCCACTGACTTCCTAGTGGCTGGGAAAATCACCCCCAGCCCCAAATATAGAGCACCCAGGACAGGTTGTGCCACAGACTAGAAGTAAAATTTCCGGTGAGCTGCCCGCAGCGCTGTCCCATTCTCCAGGCTGCCCATTGTGAAAAGCTGGGCCAGCGCTTCCTTGTCGTAATTTTTAACTACCTGTTATAAAATTTATGGATGGGTTTGTAAAAGAAACGAGGTCTCTGCATCCGGCTGAGGGAACTGTTTTGCTTACTGTGAAGGAAGTTTGGGGAGGTGGTGAATCCCCTGTTGGCTGGGATTGACTTTCGTGCCAGCTCTCAATGCCCGACCTAGGAGAGATTGCCGGACTTCAATCTCCAGCCAGTGGGGAGAGGGGCTGAGCTGCCAAACAGCAGCAAATAGAATTTATCTTATGAGGTTCACTACCAAAAATAAGGATCTGGAGAAATAGCAAAGAGGTGGCTGGGATTTTTGTTCAGAAGATAGAATTCAGGGCAGTAAAAAAAGTCCTTCTTTTAGAGCCTCAGAAATACATCCCAGATGTCTAGACACCGAACCAGGAAATCTTTCAGGAAAAGGCAGGTGGACATGGGCAATCAGACAAAATCGGAAAGGGTTCCAACTGCCTAGGCACCTCAAAGGACTAGGAAATAGGGACCAAGAGAATGGGCTTTAATTTTGTTTTTACTTCTAAAAAAACCTGTAAGCTGCCAGGAGAACCTAGGAGGTGGGGAGGTCTGTGCTAGGGATGGTCTTGGCAGGAGGGAGTGTCACTGTCTGAGAAAGAGACCCGGGGATTAGAACTGCTTGGAGAGTCCTGGAGGATGCCTCGGATTCTCATCCCTCCTGCTGCTAGAGCTGCCCAGGGCTAGGCTACTCCTTTTTAGCTCTTTTCATCGCGTCCTGGGTAGCCTTGTCGGAGACGCTGCCAGTGTCTTCCACTTCTCTTTCTATTTCGGGTGGGGTGGGGATTTATGAATGGCACCAGAACAGGAAAATAGGAAGGATGTTGTTCTTTCCCTAGATTAAAAAAAAAAAAAAAAAAAAGGTAGGGATAGTAAAGGTACCCCTTTTCCATCCTTTGACTTCATTGCCCCGGGTTACAAATCTTTGCAACGCGTTGATTCCCCTAGAGCCAACCTTATTATCTCCGCTTATGAAGGAAAATATTTAAAATTGGGCACAGTAAAAGGAGGCAGCCTACCCCCAGCGCTGGGACCCTCTCTTCTTTCCCTCCTTGCAGCCCCTCTCTGCCCCTTCCGCGCTTGCCTGCGGCCGCCCGCCCGTGGGGAGTGGGCGGCGGGTGGGGGTGGGACGGGGTGAGGGGTGCTCCCTTTCCGAGGGAATTGGGTAAACATGGCGACCGCGGCTCCCATTTGCACACGCTACACAAATGCATCGCATTCCCGGTTGTTTGCAGAAAATTTACAGCTGAGTAATAAAAGTTTACGATCGACTCACAAGTTGGATTGGCCACAAGAAGTCATGTGGATTCCATCCATGAACGTGAACTTTTTATTGTGGTTTGTCCGTTCGGAGCGCTCCGCAGAACAGTCCTCCCTGTAAGAGCCTAACCAGTGCCAGGGAAACCTGCGCTGGCCGCTCCCTTCATTACTAGTATTTTTTTCATTAATCTGATTAATGATTATTTTCTCTCCATTTAATTTTTTTCCTTCCAGGTGGAGTTGCCGGAAACTGGGGGCACCTGGAGAGGGCGGGGATGGGAGGAGAGAGGCAGGAGTTGAGGGCCTCTCCCTCTTCCCCCGGCCCTCTGGCCCCCAAGGGGCAGGAGGAATGCGGGAGCAGGAGTGAGATAGGGAGCTGCAGATGCCTCCACCCCGCCTCTCAATCCGGCTCTCCCTCCGGTCCCCTTCCCGCAACTCTCCTTAATTTTATTTGGCTTTTTGAGGATCAGAACTATTCTTTTTTATTTTTACATTTATGTAAAGTATGTGTGTGTGTGCAGCTGAGACAGGCTCGGCAGCGGCACAGAATGAGGGAAGACGAGAAAGACAGAGAGTGGGAAAGAGAGGCAGAGAGAGAGGGAGAGAGGGAGAGTGACAGCAGCGCCCGGTAAGTGTTTCCTTATTGGTTCAAATATGTAACTAATGGTCCGTAGCTGGGTGGCGGTTTCAAGATAAGGACAGCAGCGGCTTGTCTTGGTTAGAGAGCAGAGGGGGGCTGGCGAGAGGGTGGGCTCGTGGGAAATTATGGGGAGGAATGGGGGGGATAAAGTGGAATATTGGTAACTGGTAGTGGGATGAATGTGTTGTCCTGATATCGCTGTGCGCCGAAGTTGGGGATCGGGAGACCAGAGGACTTTGCCCGGGGTCTGCCTGACGCCCACCGTGTCTGTACCTGTTCATTCTAGATCAGCCTACTCTTGGTTAATGGGACTGAGCCCCCCAGGGAGGGGGTTGAAGGCTCAAACTCCAAGGCTGGAGAGAGAACCTGTAGGCTTTGCCCATTGCCCCCGAACGACCACGTCAGCCCCCGACCCCCCAAACAAACTTTCCAGCGCCCCCTCCTTATCGGGCAGCCCCCTCCTTCCCGGAGAGCGCGACCGCGAGAGCTCACACATGCGCAGTGTGGGCCCAGAGCTGCGCCGCGGAGCAGGAAGCGAATGTAGCTTGGCTGGCGGCGGCGGCTGGGCCTGTTAATTGGCAATTAGGGGGGAGGCTGGTGGCTGGTGCGCGTCAGCCGAGGGTAGAGCGTCTGCCCACCCCCTGCTCCCGCCCCCACCCTGGCGGAGGGAAAGGTGGGAGGTACCCAGCACTGCGGGTGGAGGGTGGGGGTGGGGGATGCAGTGCTCAAAAGCCATCTTGTGCGCTTTGAACAGAGGCCTATCCGCCTTCCTTTCCAGAGGCCGGCGCCCTCCACCCGCAACCGTAGCCACTCCACCAGGGGTGCCCTGTGAACTGTTTCACCCGCCTCACTTGCTGGCTCAAGGCTAGGATCTGCCCTGTCTGGAGCAGAAGTGGGGATGGGGAAGGCCCGAGGCTGGGCGGGCACAGGCCAGGCCTTCTGGGTGCTGCGGCGGCACTATCGAGACTCGCTGGGCGACTATGTCGTTCGAGAGTAGCGTCTGAATAGGGTGGCCCGGGAGAGACCTGGGTGCTCAGGATCGTCCCAGTAATTGGTGCTAATGGCGTGTTGTATAGTCTTAACCTGACACATCTGGTTTCATAGCACTGGCTTAATTTCTTCCAAATGTACGTGGCCCTGATACATTGCAGTTTGATATATGACCCCGCCCTGCTCCCCGCCGACCTGGGTCCCATGCTCCATGCCCAAGTTTCCGTTTTTAAAGAGCGACGCACATGAAAATGCTTACAAACCTCAGCAGACACACCCCAGAGCTGGAGAGGAGGCATTTTCCTGACAAGATCCGAGAGTCTGAGGGCCAGACTCACTTTCCATCCAAATCAGCGGCACCCCCATGCCCGCCCGGGGCGCGCGCCTGAGATTCTGAGCTAGCCCGCGTGGGGGAGGGGAGTGCTCCTCGATTTCCTGTTTAAACTCCCGAGTGGTCGGGGATAGGGAGGGGGGAGAAACCCATTTTCATCAAATTGTTAAAACTATAGTTCGACTGCATTCAAATCAAACCCCTTGGGCCCGAGCTGACAGTGAATCTTCTCCCCTCCCCCTACAATCCCTTTCCCTTCCTCTCCTGCCCCCCCCAAAAGTCCCCTTTCGCAGCCGACATAAAGGCTTCTGAGGTATTCTCCCAAGGGAAGAAATGGCATTTTTCTCTCCCCCTTCCTACCCCCCCCCCAGCACTGGTGTATCGGCAGAGGCGTCTGCCGAGGGGCTAATTTCGCGTTCCTTGTTTACGATCGAGAAAAACGCTTGGCTCTCCCCAAATGGGCCCAGCCCGCCGCCTGCTTGGCTGCCGAGCTTTCTCCGGCCGCCGGCAGCGCGGCCCGAGGGCTGATGCCTTGAGAAACCAGGCTGTGTCGGCCGGACCGGAGGCTGTGGGACCTGAAAAGGGCAAGGGGCATACGGTGGGACGGTAGAGGGGCCCGGGAGGCCCGAAAATGAGAGCCTTTCTTCTGGAGTATTGTGGGAACCGCCGACCGGTGAGGCCTCTGTTTCTTCGCCTGTATTTTGTCCACCCACGCCCCTGTGGATCGCTGCACTAGCAAGGGGTCTGTGGGGGGGGGGATGCGTCTCCTTTGTTCGTCCCCTCAAGAAAACTGTTTCTAGAAAAGGCTATTTGGGCCAGTAAGATTCACCTGGGATATTGGAGGGCCCCCTCCCATCGGAGGGGCGGGCCTGGGTGAGACTAGGGTATTTCTCTAGGCCCACCGGGATCTAGTGTAAGGTGCTAACAGCGAGATGTCTGGGTGCGAGGGTGCGAGGTTGATGGCTAACAGCACCCTCCTGAGATGTCGTCATATTTTTATCGATTTCCTGTCCCTTTCAGGGGTCCGCACCTTACTGCGTGCCCTTCACTCCTAGGTACCTCCGAATGAGACAGACATGCAGAGAAAGTGTAATAGCAGTGACTGGCCCTGGTTTTCCACTTTCTCAGTCTGCCTAGAGGATAAAACAGTCCCCTGCTTCCCAGTTACTTTCCGTTTTCTTCCCCTTTTCCCTCTCCTGTGACACTCGAACAAGAGGGGTCACCAGTGGCAGCCCTCAACCTTCTTGCAGGCCAGATTCTCTGTGGATGTGGTCCTCGCTGCAGGAGAACTCTTCTGTGATTATCTAATAATAGCCAGGGTGGCTGAGAATAGAATCTGGCTCAAGGACTCTGCACACCCAGAGCAGAGACTGGGCAGAGACGCTGATCTGTGGATCACGGCCTGGCAGCCTTCCCCAGAGCCTAGGGCCCCAGAGTTTCTCCTAAGCCCATTCATTGGACACCCTCAGATATGCCCTTTGTAGGGCTTTGTCAGCCCTGCCATCCACTCTATTTCATGCACCAATTCCTAGCTGAAGAGAAATGGGCAGAACAAACCCTTTTCCTCCTTGGCCTGCCAGTTGTGATCCCCACGGAGAATGCAACCTTGTTTGGAGAAGGCGAGCGACCTTGTTGGATTGGCTGTTGTGTTATGAAGCCAAGCTGTGTGGCTTTATACATGTATTATATACACAGGCTCAAGTGTACAGACTTATGTGTGAATATATCGAGACTCATGTTTCTTCAGTGCTTAATTGTGTATTACCATGCCTATATTCGTTCAAACACCATTTTATGTGCATGCGAAATTTTGTTAGCCCTTACTATTTGAGAACGAGCTCTTGAGAGCACCGGGTGCACCAAGGACACCCTATGTGCTGTTCTGCTGGAAATGTGTGCGTGCTGGAATCGGGTATGCGGGGTTCTAGTAACCAATGGATGTTACAAGGGCTTTCTCAGGCATTACTGTTTTTGCTGTTCAGGTACCAGGGCTGGGGGAATACTAAACCCCTTCTGCTTTCCCTTCTCATCTTCCTCTACACTCCCCCAGTTTCAGACTGTTTTAGAAGGGGAACTCGGACATCTTGAAAATGAAGTTTATCCCATCTTTCATGGGTGTCATGGGTCTGTAAGCTGTTCTCAGCAGCCAGCCAGGGATGGACTCTGGCTCTGAAAGTCTCTCTGGGACTGTGTAGGGATTAGAGTGGTTTAGTAAACTGGCCTTCATGTACATGTAGTGGTCTGGAATGGCTTTGCCAGGGTGCTTAGAGACACTGGTGAACGGAAAAGGCAGCCACAACTGATAAGGTGAACATCTCTCCCTCGTCCTGAGTTCCCTGCCCAATCACCCTACCTCAGACTTGCGTATGTCTTTCGAGGACCAATTAGAAGTTTTCTAGTCCCCCCAGATATCTAAATCTGTTTATTTGTGGGACTGCATTTTAATTTTGTCTG
Organism: Tympanoctomys barrerae; assembly: GCA_002564285.1. Taxonomy (NCBI): domain Eukaryota; kingdom Metazoa; phylum Chordata; class Mammalia; order Rodentia; family Octodontidae; genus Tympanoctomys; species Tympanoctomys barrerae. Next base: position 12,131 of record NDGN011465700.1, read on the forward strand.
CTGCCTGAGTCAGGACAAGGCCAGGCCAGCAGAGAAAGCTGGTGGAGGCTATTTGGGAGCCTCCACACTGGGCCTGTTGGCTGGGGCCTGGAGTGTTGAGTATGTGCCGCTGCTGGGAATTAGTCGGCCTCCTTTCCCAGCCTTTCTTGCTTCCAGGGCCAGGAAAAGAGCAGAGGGGAAATATAAATGTCAAAGGAAAACCCTATAATATAAAATGAGGACAGAAACAGGGCTGGAGGGGTTGTCCACACCAGCTCCCAAAGTACTCAAGTTCCTCCCAAGAATCTCATGTCCAGACAAGCTGTGCCTGGGAGACCAGAAGACCAGTTTTCTTCTACCTCCCTTCTGCCATCACCGAAGTCTGCCTTGAGCTTTTGGGTGGCCACCCCACTTGAGCCGCTGGGGTGACAGTACCCCAGAATGATATCCCTTACCCAGCCCAGGGCCTCTGCCATGGTGCTGCAGCCGCCCCTGTTTATTGTGTCTGTGAGTTGTTTACTTGTTTTGTCTGCTGCCACCCTGCGTCTGAAACCCGCCAAACCAGCAAATTCGCCAAGGAGAACAAAGTGCAGTGCAATCCTGAATTCCCTCCCCTTTCTAGCACCCCCCCATCCCTGCTTCCTCATTCTCACTTTCCAAGGGAAGGAAGCAGAAATTGTCCTAAAATAGAACAGCTGTTTATAGGGTCAGGGGAATTATGGGGACACCATAAACCTCCGGGGTGTCCTAGTGGTGGAGAGACTTGCTGTCAGCCCTCCTCTTGCCTCTTTTTGTCCCTTCCCCATAACTGCTGGATTAAGGGGGGCACAGTCATTGAGGAACTGAGCACCCCTCATCACACTTCTCCAGTCCTTTCTGCAGGAGACTCCCTGAGACATGGGTTGTTGGTTTTAAATCAGGCAGGGTAATGTTGGAGGATTCATAAAGCTAGATAAAGCATGTTGGTCTCTTTCTTTCACTTACCTCAACCACCCCCCAATAGCAGCAAATTTAAACAAATTCTACAAAATTAAATTGCCCCTTCTGCACAGATCCTATAAATCTCCAATCACACCAGGTGTGGAGTCGAGGAGGCCTCTGTTCACCTTTAATTGTGCTCCTGGCTATCAAATCTAAGAATATCATCAAAGCAAGCAATATTCTTCTTTCTGAATTAACTTTCTCCTCCCCATGTCTTCCCCTTTTTTCACCAGCATAGATTAAATGGTCCTTTCAGACTACAAACAATAAAGGATGAAATTATTTATAGGGAAGTGAGGATGATGTTTTATTGTTGGCTTATTGTTTCAGAACATAATAACATTTTATTTTAAAGTGGGAGAAGTTAGAACAGGAATAAGAAGAGGAAAGGAAAAAAATGAGAGGAGGCTATGTGTTCCCCACACAAAGCTTCTGCTGTACATGACATTTATGACATTTACAATTTCCATATGACAACTTACTATGACTATGATGTCATAAATGCCAAGTTCTTGATTTTTACAATTCTTTTAAACCTTTAGAATGGGGCTAAGCAGTGTGCTATGCATGTTGGGGGAGCACAAGAGCAACCAGGACCTTGGGGTCCCTTTGGTCTATTGTGTAGGCTCCTTCTTCCTCTGATAACCTCCTGAAGCCCTAAGGTATTCTGAATATTCTGGATTTTAACTTTTCCACCTAAACCAAGTGGGGCCTCTTTGCCTTTCTGAAGTGTCCTGAGGTGTCCTGAGGTGGTCCTTCCCAGACCCCAGCAGGGAGGAGGTCCTGACTCCAAAGGTTTTCCACAAGCCCTTTCCTGAACTGCTTAGGATAAAAGTGGAAGACTTGCGAGCTAGGTCCCTGATAACCAGAAAAAAAAAAAAATTCCCAAATACAGAAACAGAAGAGGGCTTTCTGGGTGTGACAGAGCAGAGATACTTGGGGCCTATTTTATTTTTAAATCTGCATCCAGAAAAGTGAGTTGAGAAGTCAGACAGAGCACCAATATGAGGGATTGTACCTGCAAATAGTAGCAGCAGTAAGTGGAGTGCCAGTAAGGAAAAGGCAGGCAAAATTACAGAGAGGAGAGGAAATATGACATCAGTTAGCAGAGTCCCTCCATATACTTTCTCTCTGTTGAATTGCAAAAAAGCAAAAGTAGCTTCAGCAGTCCTTCAACCCCTTCTTAGCTATAAAAAGAGTCACCAGTGCAGGCCTCGGAGGTGTTTGGGGCAGTCTCAGCAGTTTGACGTGCCCCATCTGGCCACTTCCTCCTATCCCCTCTCCCAGCTGACCCCCAATTCCTTTTAGCTGGTCAGCCTGAACCTTGTCCACAAAAATATCAGCACCCACAAATGGCATCTATTTCCGGGTTGGGTGAGTTGAGTTTCACTTTTTCCCAAGTGTCTTCAAGCCTGAACTTTGAAAGGAGGAGGGTTCCTTTATGGAATGCAGTCAGTATATGGAGGGAGTACTGCCCAGAAAACTCGCCTGTATCTATGAGAAACGGGGAGCCCCTTGGCTTAGCCATGCTGTTGAGTCCCTGAGCAGACCAATCCTGTGCGTTCATGTTCTCTGGCAGACAGTGAAGCTCTCTGCAATCCTTTTACTCTGTTCCAAGATCAAAGGAGCTTGTACACAAAACACCAGGCATTTGGGGTAGGTTTATTTTTTTATTTTTAAATAAAAAATCATAAACCAGTGAAACCCGCTGAGCACCCACTCCAGAACTGCAAAGCCTTAACCAAATAGAGTTCTTCAGAGGTGAGCTCAGCAATTATTGAAACTCGGCTTTCTCTGTAAGAGGGATTTTGGCCTTTGCCCAGTGGCACAAAAGAAGCCGGCAGGGCAACTGTTTTTCTCTGACTCTGGAAAATTAAGGATGTTGTCGGACAGGTCTGGCAGATGCAGTGGCTTCTAAGCAGCCAACTGCCTTGCCGATGGAGCACTGAGCCTTGGAGCTCCAGTGTTGGAGTCCCTACGCAGCCCCGGAGTCGCCAAGCTGTTGTGGCCAGGGTAGACAGGGAATGTAGTATGGGTAGCAGCGCGAGGGTGAGTCACAAACATCCTCACCGAGTTAGAGATCTGGAGAGAGAGAGAGGAGACAGGCAGAACACAAGCTAAGAGTCCCTTTAGAAAAGACTGTTCCCCCAATAAAAATTGCGGATAGTATCCTGCTCACCTCAAGTATCCCAGAGCAGAGTGAAACCAAGGCAGGCAAAGTAAGGCCTGCCCAAGAACCTCTTCAGGCAGGGGATCTCGTTCCAACTATGGGCTCCCCAGCTCAGAGCCCAGAGACCCCCTAATCTTTCCCTATTCTGGAGCTGGGCCAGGCCGGCTGAAATAGGAGCATTTAACACACCCTAGGAAGCCCCTAAGAGCTCAGTTCCAGTGCTACCCTTAGCCTTGGGGACTCCTGGCCAGTGACTGCACCCCACTCAGGCCCAAGGCACAGGCAGTAAATTCCTCTCCTATAATTAGTGCTCATGAGAAGCATGTGTTTTGGATTGGTGTGGGGAGGACTGGGCAGTGAGCAGCAAACTTTCCTCCTTTATTCCTTTTCTGCATTTTTGAATTCAGTTTTTGAATCCACTGATTAGTTCCAAAATCAAAAACCTGCTCTTGACACCAAGCTCCCTCCGTATGCCTAATGTGGAAGGCTGAGGGCCAGAGCAGCGCAGGGTCCTGCTGGCCTGATGGGGGTGTTCTCTCATTTCTCTAGGCTTGTTTTATAGAAACAAAGAGTTCACTCCCTCCTTCCCAAGACTTCTGCGTATTTACAGAGCTCAACTGCAGTTTTAATAAAACATCTGTTCTTGCTTCTGCTGATGAATTTCCATAATTGTTTTCAGACAAATTTCACAGGAAAATATAAATATATCTAGAAAACTCCAAGTCCCAGATGCCCCCCATAGCCATTGTTTGCTAAAAGAAAAATAATAAAATGAACATGAAATGAAAGAGGAAAACACAATCCAATGGAGGAAAGATCGAGTTCATCTGACCTGTTCTCCCCCCTTGGAGCGAATCCTCCAGCAAAATTTCAGCTGCATAATTAAAGATCTGAATGAAAGGAGGCTCCTGTTCCCACGAACAGAGGGGATGGAAGATAATGTGTTGGAAATTAATTTTTCCAAAGGTATTTAAGCAGTGGGAAATGTATTTGTATTTCTGCTTCCCCTCCTCTTCCCCCTTCCAGCATTTCTGCCCTTTTCTCCCAGCAGCTGGTTTCTGTTCATTATAAATCGGCGAGACCTTTCAGTCTCTGCCCTCTGTTTAGGGACGTAATAAAACACTTAACTTTCCGGGCCTGAGACTTACATTCTGCTCCTCAGGTGGCCCACCCTGAAGCCCACCACCTTTAGACCCCAAACGAGAGTGCCCTCAACTTTGGGGCCCCTCTCCTCTCCAGATCTGGTTAAGGAGGGGCTCAAAGAAACTCGGACATCCTTGCTGGGGGCTGTGGCAACGCTTCCCCAGAAGCCCCTTCCTTCTTTCAAGATACCCATAAAAGAGATTTGAAAATACATAGAAAATCCACACTCACTGAAAGCAAAACCTCATTAAAGGCATCCTATCTTCCATCATTCAATTTGTTGTACATTGCAACAATTTAATATCTTGAAAGAAATACCACTGACATGATTTATCCTTTTAGCAATCTTGCTCCAAAATGGGGGGTTACTATTTCTTCCGGCCTCTTCTACTTGTTACACGGCTACCTTCAGGGCAGAAAGAAGGCTGAAAACTCTAAGAGAGGCTACTTTTGTCCAAGGGTGCACTGACTTGTTCCTTAGCTCAGCCCCAGGGTACTCCCCTCCGTGTTTCTCTCTCCCCCTACCTCTTGTCCTCCAGGGGGACTGGAGCCCCAGCCAGCTGTTGGAAACCTCTGCCCAGGCATGCTATGAATTTGAGGACAGCTGGATTCAAGAGCAAAAAGTAACCCACAGTGGTGTCTGTGTTTGTGTACCTGCCATGTCGCCCCCAAAAGAAATAACTCCTCTTAAAAATTTCTTTTTAATGTAAGTACCCTCTTCTACCCTTTCACCTTTATCTCTTTGTGAAGAAGAAAATGTACTGCAAAGGGAAAAAACCTTTATAAGGCTCTTTCCCCTACCATTCTAAATGCCAACCAATTTTCTTTCTTTCTGAAGGAGGGGGTGGGGATTGGATTTTAAAAGGCAAACACAAACTAGTAGAAAGACCCTTCAACCCCCTAACGAGGTTCATGTATTAACTAACATGTTGTCTGCACCAGCTCCTGCACACGCTGTCTGCTTTTGGGTTCGAAACTTTATTTTTCTCCCCTAGCGACACTCCAGGGAAACCTTAACATTACAGAAGATGAATAAACGAGTTTTTTTCCCAGCATAGTCCCGTTTATGGCTTTATTGCTACCCATTGATTACTCCACTTTGTTACACAGAAGGAAAAGATCATAAAATCTGGGCGACATCCGGGTTCTTGTTATAGTCAGCAGCAGCACCACCACCACCACCCAAAAAAGTGAGGGGAAAAATATGAGCTTTCACTGCTGGGCACGCATGCCCCACTATTCTCTTTGTCAACTCAAAGCATTTTCTGCCTATGTCAAGATATCAAATTAAGTTTGGATCAGGGGAAACTCTCCATCTGCACACCTTCAGCTGTTTCAGTTTGCCCACTGCAGCACCCTCTGAAGCCTAGAACCCAGCTGCCTTTTTCTAACATTTTCTCCCTTTTTTCTTTAGCCCCAAGGTGAGGAAAAACTGGGCTAGAGGCTGCTGAGGGTCCAGGGGTGGCTGGCACTTGGACAAGAACTCCCCTGGAGCCCTTTGCCAGAGTCTTCAAGCCTCAGAACTCAGGTCCAGGGGCGCCTCCCCTGGCAGGGCAGTGAATCCAGAGGGGCAAGGGGGGTTCTGACCTCTGCAGGCGCCTGAGCCCACACGAGGCTCACTGTCCATCAGAGCCCCACCAGTCTTCTCTTTCTGGCTGGATCCTGTGTGAATTACCCCACCGGCCATGGCTGGCTCCAAATCATAAATTCTCACCAACATAAACAGGAATTGATGTCTCTAAAGGGACTCTCAGAGTTCTTTTTCTACTCCCTTTCTTCTGCCTCTTTTCCTCTCTTTCTTAAGGTATTTTTATGCATTTTCTTCTTTAGACAAAAATGCTGTAAGAGTTTCCCCAAAAAGAGGGTCCTGAGGAGGAGGAAAGGGGCTGCAGGCAGAAGAGAACAGATATTGCTCCCTTTGCCCACCTCAGCTTCGCCACTGCATGCTAGTGTTTCACCCTCACCCCTTTAAACTTCATGGGTCCCCACATCCTCTCTAAACTTGACTCAGCCACACTCCTTCCTCTGCGAGTCGTGCTTTATGAAATTTCTCTCTCCTTTTGATTTTTTAATTATTGGAAAAAAGACATCAGTTCAGTGATGGAGACTCACTCCATGGAGTGTCAAACCAGGATTTGCTATGGTATTTCTGAGAACAGCCTGAGCTGGGAGGGAGGTCTGCCCATGAAGTAATCAGGATGTAATTTTAGAATGGAGCAAATACTAAAGATGAAATTAGATTGAAAATACAGGGATTTCTCCCACCCAGACTCTGACCACAGCAGAGCAAAGTTAGCTGGGGCATGAGAGATTTCTTGGAGTACATCTCTCTTTCTGTGGGCCCAAGTCCCTGCTCAAGGATAGGCACCCCTCTTTCACCCCCCAAATCAGTTCCCTTTACACATATATTTCAAAAAGAAACCCAAGTCTTACTTTCAAAGCACACACTTAGTCTCAACTAGGGAATCAACAGAAGCAGAAGCGATTTTTTTCCCCCTTCTTGACATCTTGCTTGTGATTGGCTGGAAAGGGGTCAGCTGACTTTGTCATTTTGTCTGTCCTGGATTGGAGCCGTCCCTATAACCATCTAGTTCCGAGTACAAACTGGAGACAGAAATAAATATTAAAGAAATCATAGCCCGACCAGGTAAAGGCAAAGGGATGAATTCCTACTTCACTAACCCTTCCTTATCCTGCCACCTCGCCGGGGGCCAGGACGTCCTCCCCAACGTCGCCCTCAATTCCACCGCCTATGATCCAGTGAGGCATTTCTCGACCTATGGAGCAGCCGTTGCCCAGAACCGGATCTACTCGACTCCCTTTTATTCGCCACAGGAGAATGTCGTGTTCAGTTCCAGCCGGGGGCCGTATGACTATGGATCTAATTCCTTTTACCAGGAGAAAGACATGCTCTCAAACTGCAGACAAAACACCTTAGGACATAACACACAGACCTCAATCGCTCAGGATTTTAGTTCTGAGCAGGGCAGGACTGCGCCCCAGGACCAGAAAGCCAGTATCCAGATTTACCCCTGGATGCAGCGAATGAACTCGCACAGTGGTGAGTTTTACAGCTCTGAGATATAAATTAAATAAACTGAACTGGCTTTATGACCAGCTTCCCTAGAAGAACAGGCGGAGAGAGTTTTTTATGGCCCCATAAAAACAATCACGCTCGTCTCCTCGCCGACGCCGAGACAGGGCCCTCTCTTCTGCCCCCTCTGCTTGCCTCCCGCGAGCTCACGGGGGCCTGGCCCCCTCGGCCCCTGACTGACTTGGGCTCCAAGGCGAGCTGAGGGGGCAAGAACAGGGCAGGGGGTTGAGGGGAGGGGAAAGTATAGGGAGTCCCCCAAAGTAGAGTTCAGGCTGAGAAGAAGGGAGAGGACAGCACAGAAAAGTGGGGAGAAGTTTCCAAAGAGGTAGGATGCTTGGGAAGGTGGGGAAGCTCAATCCTTGAGAAATGGGCCCTTATCCTCAGGAATTGAGATTTTCAAATATCAGCTTTTTGGCAGTTTTTTGCCTGTTTTTTGCCCTGCTCCCCCACCCCATGCCCAACCGGTCTTTGGGACATCTATCTATGTCCTATGGGAGGACTATATAAGTTGGGGTCCTGGGTGTAACCCCAGTGGGGGTGGGGCAGACAAAAAGATTTAGAAGGCTAGGGCTTGAGGGGGCTGCGATCTGCTGGCTAAATTGGGAGGTCAGGACTTTGTTAAGTGTAAGCATCTTGGAAGGACGCTTTGCTGATGGTTTTTAGTGTGTTTTGTGCCTGGATCTCTAGGGGTCGGCTATGGAGCGGACCGGAGGCGCGGCCGCCAGATCTACTCGCGGTACCAGACACTGGAACTGGAGAAGGAATTTCACTTCAATCGTTACCTAACTCGGCGCCGGCGCATCGAGATCGCTAATGCACTCTGCCTGACCGAGCGACAGATCAAAATCTGGTTCCAGAACCGCCGGATGAAGTGGAAAAAAGAATCTAATCTCACGTCCACACTCTCGGGGGGCGGCGGAGGGGCCGCTGCTGACAGCCTTGGTGGAAAAGAGGAAAAGCGGGAAGAGACAGAAGAGGAGAAGCAGAAAGAGTGACCAGAACTGTCCTTGCCATCCTTCTCTTGCCCCAAGCTCATCCTAACTCTCCCCTAATCACACAGTCTGTATTTATCACTGGCACAATTGATGTGTTTGGACTACCTAAAACAGAATTAGGAAGTCAAAAGTGGACCTGAAAGTCAGCTCTGGACCCCCTCCCTCTCCGCACAACTCCACACCACGCGCCTCCTCCTCTTAGCTCCTTCTCGGCTTATCTGCAGGCCCTTTCCCCCGCCCAGGCCTGGGGGGCACGTTCCCTGAACCTCGTTTCAGACTCCACGATTTCCCTCCAAATGAGGTTGTGCCCCCCCACCCTCTCTCGCCCAGAGAGCCGGCTCCCGGGCCTGGAGCCTCTGCTATAGGGCCTCTGGGCCTGGCCTGGCAGCCTGGAAGGGTGGGTGGCCCAAGGAGGGCGAGCCTTGGCCCTACAGCACCCCCAGGGCCTCCCCGCAGCCCCAGCCCGGCCCCTCTGCCCCAGCAAATGCCCAGACCAGGCAAATTGTATTTAAAGCTTCCTGGGGGTCATTATGGCATATTACAAACTGTGACCGTTTCTATGTGAATATTTTTAGCTGTATTTGTGGTCTCTGTATTTATATTTATGTTTAGCACCGTCAGTGTTCCAATCTCATTTTAAAAAGGGAAAAAAGAGGGAAAATTACAAAAATAATAAAAGTGAATGTCGTTTGTTTAGCCAAGTAGGAGAAAATAAATAAATAAATAAATAAATCCCCTCGTGTTACCCTCCTGTATAAATCCGACCTCTGGATCCGTTCTCGAATATTTAATAAAACTGATATTATTTTTAAAAATTTATATCCGCATTTCTGTCAATTCGCTCCCCCGCCGACTTGGAGCAGGCTCCAAGCGCTCCCGCGTCTGCCCGCCGCCAGCAAACCCCAGTCCTCTGCACTCGCCTTCTCCGGGAGCCCGGCGCCGAGTCCCGGCCTCAGGCTCTTCCTGTGATGGCGCAGGGGGGCTGGGAGGCCTCTCTGGGCTCCCTACGCCGAGAAGCCCACACCCGCAAAAAAGGCCGCTTAGGATTTCGTTGGGGGCGGGGGGAGGGGGGGGAGCCCCGATCGGTTGGGCTCCAAGCTCCACGCGGGCCTTTCCTCTTGTCAGTGGTAGTCTGGGGTCCTGGCTTCTGAAGCCAGAGCCCCAAAAGGCCAGAAAAAGAAGCACTATCCAGGCACAGGGGCCGCCTCCGCCCTCTCCCTGGAGCTTGGGGAAGGGGACGCGGCTCCAGCAAGCCCTCCACACCAGGCCTGCGCCAGGCCGGCTGTTGCGAAACGTCTCGGAGGCGGAGAGGAGACCGGAGGGGAACAGAAGACCCGGGCGATTCGAGTCCTTCGGCAGGGATTGAACGATTCAAGGACACCAGGAAAGAGAAAGCCTGGAAACTGAGCTTTCGACTGTGCTGGGACTCCTGACGTTGCCTGGACTAAATTCCTTCTTCCTTATAGCCCCAGCCTGTCCACTTCTTCTCTCTTCAAGCCTGGAGGGTGAGGGGCACGCATCACCCCTCACCATTTCTCAACTCCAGCCTTCTCCTCTCAAGCCCAGCCAGAGAAACCTGAGTGGGCCCAAGGGAGAGGTGGTGAAGGGCTCTCCCCCAAGGGGAAAAAAATCTGTCAGAGTTTTCCAGACTCTCCAGATCCCCACCAGCGCCCCCTCCAGCACCTCGGCAAGCAGGGAGGGGACTTCTCCTGGCAGAGGTGGAGATAAGTAGGGGAGAAGCAACCAGGAAAAAATAAAACTTGAGACTGGAAGAGGAATGGAAAGGGCTACAGAGGACCTGGCCAAAAGCTGCCATGATTGCCCAGGCGCCCGTCCTGCCCAACCACCAGCTGGGTCCTCTCCATGCTCCCCAAAAGCTTAGAAATTACTCACTTAAAGGGCCTTCTGGATTCAGGTTCCTGGAAAGCCTGGCTTAGGGACCTTTTTCCTAAAGAGTGCCAACCGGCCTTCTGCCTTGTTCATGTAGTATTTGTACAGACCTGAATCTTGCCTCTCCATGGCCTCAGGTAACATCTATTTTCTATCTAAAGTAGCTGGCATCTGTAGAACATGAGGATCATACACGAGGATGCAGAGTACATGCACATGCATATACACATGCATACACACACACACACACACGAAAATTGCCCATTGCCATTCTGGGGCTCCTGGCATGGTGAAGTATAAACAAGTCTTCCTGGCGCCCCACCTCTAGGTGCATCCCAGAGTCCCCAGTACTCAGCCTCCTGATCTCCTTGTCTAGCTGTGCCCACCCAGAAACCCTGCTCTTGGGCATCCTGCCTGCCTCTTCAGAGGTTGAATCCACTTTCCTATGCTGATAGACGCCTCCACAGCAGTGTCCCCACCTTGGGCCTTCTGAAGCAAGGGATCTCAACCTTTGGTTTAAGGAACCTGAGATAACCTCCCTCAGTTCTCTAACCTGGGCAGTAGCTTCCTCTTTACTCAGACTTTTTTGAAGTTTAGCAGACCCAGGAGTTAGGAACAGGCCATACATTTTTTTTTAAAAAAAAGCATCTTTGTACATCCTAAACTAGATCTCATCATTTCTCCAATTTAAGTAGAATTTAAAGGGGACTGCCCAGGAAATCTTTGCAGGCACAGACAGGGCAACAACCACCTCCGCGCGATAGAAAATCCAGCCAACAGAAGGTGAACCGGCACATCATGATGCAATTCCTCCAAGTAGACACCAGGTGTCGCTGTGGACCCGTTGTCCCGCCTACCCCCCAATTCCAAGAACCATTTTTTTTTCTCCCCCTTCCCTCTCTTTCTCTGTCTCTCACTCCCTCTCCCCCTTGGTTGGGCTTTGCCAACATATCAAGATGCGTTTCTCCGGCTTCCATCACTAACCTCCCGGAGGTCATCAAGCCAAATTTATGAGTGGCCGCTCTAGTCACGTGACTCTATTTAAGGCTCCCTTATTTGGGAAGAGCGCATAGGATAAAGAAAGAGATATCTCCACCTATAAATTGTGCACTTTGGAGAACAAAAAACCCCTCAACTTCAAAGAGTCACAAATCACCCTTAATCAAAAAGGGTGCAGAAATTTTTTTTGGGCCCTCCCCACCATGAGCTCCTACGTAACCAATTCATTCTATAAGCAGAGCCCCAATATCCCTGCCTATAACATGCAAACTTGTGGGAACTATGGATCGGCCTCAGAGGTGCAGGCATCCAGGTACTGCTACGGCGGATTGGATTTAAGCATCACTTTCCCACCGCCTGCGCCTTCCAACTCTCTCCACGGGGTAGACATGGCTGCCAACCCCCGGGCTCACCCCGACCGCCCCGCCTGCAGCGCTGCGGCCGCTCCGGGACACGCTCTGGGCAGAGACGAAGCGGCTCCTCTGAACCCCGGGATGTACAGTCAGAAGGCGGCTCGCCCGGCGCTGGAGGAGCGAGCTAAGAGCAGAGGGGAGATCAAAGAGGAGCAGGCGCAGACAGGGCAACCCGCCGGACTGAGCCAGCCACCAGCCCCGCCACAGATTTACCCGTGGATGACCAAACTGCACATGAGCCACGGTAAACTTTAGGACTTCATTTTGCGCGCTCGGGTCCGCCTGGGTTTTATAGGCCATGCGGGGCAAATAAAGAAAAAAAACCTGCGGCCATAAATTTTACGATCCAGGCATCAATGGCTCGTAAAACTGTCCACTAAAAGGCTTAGAGGCTGTGTGCGCCCAAATTTACGACGACATAATTGGATCATAGGAACAAAACGTGTATAAAAGGCAATATTCAATTTTGGGGGGAGAGGGAGGGAGTTAAAAAAATAGAGGGATCTGAAGGGTGAGGAGCGCGGGGCTCCAGAGCGGGGATCCCCCCGCGGCTCCCTCCTCCCTCCCCTGCGGAGCCGGCTCGGCCGGCGCTCGTGGCTCCGGAGGATTCCAGCGACTCGGGAGGGGCGGGAGGGGGGTCCCCGGTGCTCGGATCTCGAGAGTGCTTATTGTTCGGTCCGAGCCTGGGTCTCCCTCTTCCTCCCACCCCCCCTCAGCCCTCCGGCTGCGGAGTGAAGGCCGCGGTGCAAAGTTTCCTGCCTGGGCGGATGCGCCTTTCCTGGGGCTCGGCTGGGCCGGGCCCGCCGGGCCTGTCTTGCGGCTCTGCCTCTCCCTCCGGCCGCGGGTGGGGGCCTGGGACTGGGATGGGCGCTGGGGTGCTGCACGCTGTTCACCCCTTCCTGGCTTGGGGGGGATTTCTATTCCAGAGACGGATGGCAAGCGGTCCCGAACCAGTTACACGCGCTACCAGACTCTGGAACTGGAGAAAGAATTCCACTTTAACCGCTACCTCACTCGCCGCAGGCGCATAGAGATCGCCAACAACTTGTGTCTCAACGAGAGACAGATCAAGATTTGGTTCCAGAACCGCAGGATGAAGTGGAAGAAAGATTCCAAAATGAAAAGCAAAGAGGCTCTTTAGAGGCAGCCGGGAAGCCCGTGGAGAGCACCCCAACCGGCTTGGGTCCCTGCGCCCTTCCTTTTCGGTTTTTCTCTCTATATATTTTGGGGTGGGGGAGGCAGGAGTTGGAGCTTTGGCTCCCCAGGCCTCACAGACAAAAGCGCTTTTCCTTGGGATTCTGCACCTCCATGCCCCTGCTCTGCCTGTCTCTCCTCAGCCCAGCAAAGCTCAGCTTAGCTCAGCTGGGCACCTGGGGCCCAGGGGTACCTTTGCAGGGTCTTCCCAGAGGGCTTTGGAGCATTACGGGCTGGTAGTGAACCAACCTCAGCCTTGCCCACCTTTCCCATCCCCAAGTCCCTGTGAGGCCCACCTGAATTAAAATGGGCCCTGCCCAATGTAGGCCCTCACCCCAACCTCTAGGCTTTCCCTCTCTTTTGTTTCTGGCTAGTGAGCCCGGGACCCCAGGCTGGCGAGTACGTGTGCCTAGCAGAGTCCACTGCCAAACTGGGGTGCTTCCTCATGGTGACTAACCTTGGTCTTCTCTTATTAACGATTTGCATTTGAAAGGGGAGAAGAATGACCATGGGCTTAGGGCCCTTGTGGTTGCCCTATCCTCTCCACATCTTCTTCCCCTTCCCCTAAGTCGGGGAACCTCCCCAGCCCTCGCCTGCTGCATGCCCTCTCAGGCCACAGCCCCAGCTTGCTAGCTCAACCTTTGGGGCTTTCTGCCATTTGGAGCCCAGCAAGTGGTCCTAAAGGCTCCTTGCTGTCCCATAGTTCCGGCCATGACTTTCTTGCCCTGCTATCCCATTGCTGTTGCCCAACTATTTATTAACACCCGGGTCCTTCCTGAAACTATATTTTGTCATATCAAATAAAGGCAAAGAGAGAACAGAATTAAAGATGCAGCGGCTCCTGTCTGTTTAGGGCATGTTTAAATAAAAATATCTAAATGTGTTGTGAGATATAGCACAAGGCCCACAATCTTTAAGCCTCTCCTTTAAAAGAAATGTTTTTAGGTGTTTCTAGGGGCAGCAAGAGAAGGGAGGTAAAACTGAGCTCCTTTTCTGATTCTTAGTTCCATAAAGAGACTGGGAAAAGAGGGAGGCACTGGCCTCTTGTATTGGCTTTTCTCTCTCTATGCTGTGGCTATCCAAGGCATCTGAAGTTTCTAGACTGGCAGTAGCTTGTATTCCATGCCAGACCTAACCTAATGTGTAAGGACCAGTGGCTCCGCCGTGCATGCTGCATGCTCAGATTCAGGCCCTGAAAAATCTCTCAGGGTGCTAGATGGATCTTCAAGCGGCTTTCCAAGGCACAGTGGGAAGGTTGAGCCCTCAATGTAGGGACCCATTTGGTCCCATTTGGATTCCCTCGAAAAATTGGCACTGCTTGGTAGAGAGGTATAATGCTTGGGGAGTTGGCAAGGTATACTTCAGCTTTCTTAGATATCAGGGGAGAGGGGAGCAGGGACAGCAATCTGTAGGTGCACTTGCCTGGCCGGAAATGTTCAGAAAGTTAACCAGGATGAGAACTGCACAGACCAGGGCCAGAGTCACATCCATTGGCCATCATTTATCTCAGTCTCAGATTTTTGTTTGGAGGGGGAAGGTGACCTACAGGGCTCCCAAAAAGGCAGCTAATTCAGGTGGCGCCTAAAGCGGGCCTAGGCCCACTCTGCTCTGCTGAGCTCTAGGCTCTTGGGATGGGCTGAGGGAGGAAGCACTTTGCAGGAGAAACAAATGTGGGAAGGGTCCATAAAACTTTACTGCATTTCCTCTCCTGCCTCCCACAATGGGGTGATTTCCTGGAGCCTGGCCTAGGCCCCCCACACTGTTGGGGTGGGGGTCTGGAGCTGGGCTAGGAGTTGCTGCAGCAGCCAAAGAAAAAGGGAGCCAAGTAGTTCTGGGGAGGAGTAGAGAGAGTATTTGTGATTATTAATGCTGATGTTCCCTGGATGCATTGCAAGGACTGACTTTGTCCTTACCCTGCTGTTTGAGCTACTCATCTGCCCTTCATTGTTTTAGAAGACCTGAGAGCCTTTCCTTGCCTTTTCCGTAGCACATAGGAGGTCTCAGCAGATGTTTATTGAGCTGCACACAAGACTACCACCCTTACCCTTCTCACTGGACTCTGGCCAGGTTAGGGCACGGGTAATGTCTCTCTTCAATTTTCACAGAGCCAGTCAGTCCAACCCACCAACACCAACTTTCAATCTCTCTCCCACTCCCTCTCCGAAATAAAATGTGTAATTTTCTTCAGGGAGTTATTTTAATTTTTTCTCCATGCTGAGTAAAACTATTGGGCAAGCAGTGAAGCATGAAGAAGCACTGGTTTCTCCAATGGGTAACAGTTAAATAAGAAAGGGGCTGTGTCACTGCACTCACTCACTCCAGCTTCCCTAGTCTGCTTCTTCCCCAGGGGACAGACTCAGGAGGAGAAGTAAGGACTTGTGCCCAGGCGAGGAGCCTTGTAGATCTGACCTGCCAGGCCAGAAAAGTGCAACAGCCCTGCCCAGCGAGCACTGACTGCTCCTCCCAGCAGGATTCAGGCCTCTCTTTCTGCGGAGTTACTGCAGAACTGACTCAGCTGGGCCAGGCCTGGGAAAGCACGGCTGAGCCTTCCTATTCTCTTCCCTCCTGCCACAGTCTGCAGACCTGCAGCCGGGCTCAGCTTCCGCTGAAGCGGAGCCTGCAGCGGCACCCAAGCCAGAGGCCTCAGAAATACTCCCCTGCGTTGGGAGTGGGTGAGGCCCAGACCCTTGGTCTCTCTCTGAACAGAAGCATCTGCTTAGCATCTAGGGGTAGTTGTCCCGCCGCCGCTGGCCAGGCTCCTGGCACATTTTGCAAGAGCCAGGGTTTGGCATTGCACTGGGGCAGTAAGTGCAGGGGCTTTCGGGTCCCAAAGGAGACCGTGGAGCTTGCCTGTCCACTTTGCCCTGGAACCCACCCACTCTGGCAGCAAGAAAGAAGGGGATGAAGCGTGACTTACCTTCCCGGGGGAGTGGGAAGAGGGGACACGGCCCACTCTGAGCAATTAGAGGAGAGAGGAGGAAAAAATAGAAGGAAAAAAATCAACACGACCTCGAAGGCGACAGGTCCTTATGGAAATAAGTAAGTAAATAAGTACAGATCCATTCTCTCCTTCCTCCCCACCCTGTAAGGGGGTGTGGGGGTGGGGCAAAGGAGCAGCACCAGGGCTTTTTGGTGTAACTGAGCATTAGAGAAATAGGCACAGCTTCTATGTGAATTTAGGAGTTTGAAACTTTTGGAGGTTATTTATGTGAATGGCCTGGAGGCAAGCCCGTGAGTGGCTCTTGGGGGACCACGTGATGTCATTAAACCAAGTTTTATGGTGTAGGGAGAGCTGACAAACCCACAATATATTTACATCATATATAATCTTAACTGTCCAGCCACGCAGCTGCTGGTGAGGTTTAATGCTAGGACAGAGGGCCTGGCAGTTAGAGGGGATTACGGCGCTGGGGATGATGGTGAGAGAGGTTACATCTTCGAAAATGAATCCCAGGCAAACGCTGTAAGTTAATTCTCTTCCCTTCTGAGACCTTTCCTTCCATTTACCTAACTCCCTCCCCACCCCTTGAAAGCAGGTAAATCCCACTCATTAAGGGGAAAGAGGAAAGGCCACTCCAGGCCTCCCCAGGCTGGGTGGGAGAAGAGAGGAAGCTGCTGGGAAGTAGCAAGATGGGAAAACCGACTCCTCAGAGGAGGCCTTCCCTTTCTGCTTCTTATTCCCTGGGCTGCAGGAGGAAGCCTTGGCTCTTTGGAGCTCTGCAAGATCTCCTCTTGATGGAGAAGAAAGCCTGAGGCAGGGACATACGTGTTGTTTGGTATTCCTAGGAATGTGTAAACTCTAGACCAGTGCAAAGTGCCTCTGGGGTCCCCTGTTCCAGGGAGGGGAACAATTGAGCCAGCTGGCTGATGGCCCAGAGTCCAGGCAAGGGAGGAAACTAAAGAGAAAGGCAAGGAAGGAGGGCTCTGGATCTACATAGCCCACAGGCTGCAGCCTGGCCTGGCTCCAAAGTACCTCCTCTCTCCTTCACCAATAGGCCAGGGTGGTGGGTAGCTTCCCAGTCTCCAAACTCTGAGATCTTATTGGGGGTGTGTGCAGGGTGGTTTTTGCTTCTCTCTCCCTCCAGCTGCAGGGTCTTTTTTGCCTCAGGTAACAGTAGGCCCTGGGGGGCCTACAGGGCTCTTTCTGTGAGGGTAGTGCTGTGAGTATTGGACATGGAGGGAGGGAGTAAAGGCAGTGTGTTTGTTAGGTTGGAAAAGCTCCCAAAGCAGAGGATAGAGTAGCCTCTGGGGATGGAGCTAGCAGGGTCCAGTGTGGGCATGGTGAGGGGAGGCAGTGCTCAGGTGGGGGTCCCTTTGGGTTTCTAGGTAGGAACAGGAGAGGCATTGGGCATGGGAGGCACGTGTCCTCCACACCTATGAATGCACACTAGCTCCCTTTGTGTGTCACCTTCATAAGGTGAATCCTGGCCCAGCAAACTGGGCGGGATTCAGCAGGGCTGGAAGAAGAGAGCAGAGGGGATGATCTTTCTGAAGAGGAGGCCTCCTTGGAATGAGAGAGTCTTGGTGTCTAGAGGTCATGCTACTAGCACCACCCAGGCCTCCCAAACCCAAGGGCCAAAGAGGAAGAAAGAATCAAAGAGAGATAGATCAGACCCACTAAGGATGGACAGAGGACCAAAGAAAGACAGAAGTAGCCTAAGCCAAGCTCTCCTGTAAGGAATATGGGTACCCCCTAATGCCTGATCTCAGGCGCTCACCCTCCTCCCAGACACCTCATTTCCCTCAGCAGCATGAGGATCTCAGATGATTTGTTCCAACAGGCCACTTAAAAACTTAACTCTCAGGTTCTCCCCTCCCCTGTACCTGCCCTCTTCAGCTCTTTTTCTCTCACCAGTCTGTGATCTTAAAGATGTCTAGAAACTTTCTTATCAATCCAAGCATCAAGAAGATGGGAGCTTCCTTTGGGCTATAATATGACTCTTCCCTTCTCTCCAGCCTCCCCAGGGTCCTGGCAGAGACTAGTGGTCTTTAACCAGGGATTTAGCCAGAGCCAAAGCCCCAGGCCTTAGCAAGACTCCATCGCTCTCCCTGACCCCAGCTAAACTTCAGTCCCATTTTCTTTTGCTCTGTGTGGAGGCTGTGTGTTTTACAAATTCATACACTGTCCTCTTGAGGCAGTCAATAAATTTCTGACCCCTTTTTCTGCTCTTCAAAAGTGCCTTTTAAATTCCATCTTCTCTCTTCTCTTCCTGTAACAGTAGGGCTTCCTTTCTCTTAAATAATTTGCCTTGCGGTCAGGTCAGGTTTTTTTGTTTGTTTGTTTTTGTTGTTGTTGTTGTTTGGTGTTTTTTTTTTTTTAACTGTTTTCCAGGTTTCACCTGGGGACAGGAAAACACAAAAAGGGCCTGAAATTCTTGATCGCCACTACAAGCTAAGCATAGAAGAGGGGGATGGGCAGGTAATTAGGTGCCAACTGCATTCTAGCCAACCCAGAATCTTAATCTTGCCCCTAGGGCTTTAATTTAGAAGGGTCAAACAACCAATCAGGAATGCTCACTATACAAAGTCACATGACCCCCATCAACCAATAGGTAAACAGTGTTTGGGTCTCTGTGTCTCTTTTTCTCCCTCCATTCTTCTTTCTACACCCTTACCTCCTGGGTCTGCCCTAGCTCAGGTTCAGAGAGAGGAGTGATACTGAACATGTTCCAGCCCCCTCTCTGTGTCCCTGAACCAGCTTTGTGTCATCTTTGGCTTATGGCCTTGTTTTCTAACAAAGTTGCATATCAAGGCCGATGTCAATTGTGCAAGGATCTGAAGTATCATCATCTAGTCTAGTGTCTTCTCATGCTTGCCTCTGTGATCCTGTCCAATTCTCTGTGCTTTTGAGTATAGTGCAAATTAGGCTACCATGAAAATGTGAACTACAGCCCTGAATTCAAATTCTGTCATAGTTCTCTAAACACATACCTTTTTAAAAATTTTATTTATATATATATTTTTTGGCAGAACCAGGATTGAACTCAGGCCCTTGCGCTTGCCAGGGAAGCGCTTATTCCACTGAACACATACCTTTTAGAAGTTTTCATTCTCTTCTGATCCTCATGGGAACAAGCCAGGCAATTAGAGAAGATCTCTTTTGATTTGTTTTTCTGGAAATTCTCCAGGAACCACTAGCTTTATCAAACTGTCTCAAGCATGATTGGGGAAGGAAACCAAAGGAGAGGTTTTTGTTTTGTTTTTTCAAAGACGAGGTCATTTTTATTTATTTATTTTTTAAAAATTTAATTTTTTTTTGGCGGAACCAGGGATTGAACTCAGACCTTTGCACTTGCTAGGGAAGCGCTTATTCCACTGAACCATCTCCCCGGCCCCCAGTTTGTTTGTTTGTTTGGTTTTTTGTGGAAAGAGGTCATTTTTAATAGTCATGTTTGGCACCACTATAGTTTGTCAAATAATTCTGAGCCAGCTAAGAGGGGAAAAAAAGAGTACATACACAAAGAATCTGGACCCTCCTTTTTTTTTT
>NDGN011465702.1:0-14874 GCA_002564285.1 Tympanoctomys barrerae
ACCTATGCAACAAGAGCTGTAGCTTTTGGGTCTGATAAGGTCAGTGAAATCCCCTCAGGATTTGTCCTGAGACCCTGTACCTCAGATTGCAGATCTTTAGTGTGGCCATATTAATGCTATAAACTTTTGCTTTAATGATCACTGGACTGCATGCTTCCTTCTTCCCTTTACTATCCTAGTTTGGCTGTTCCTTCAAAGTGTGATTCACAGACTTTCCAAAATCCTTCCCTTCCGTGATTTAGCCTTCACAAGAGAATAAAGTATTTTATCATGAAATATTTTGCTCATTATATGACTAAGCCCCAGAATAATACTTCACATATAGCAGGTGCTTGGTCAAATACTTATTAAATGAGAAGACAAATAGCTGCTCAAAATTTCTCCATTGCTGAGAGTAACTAAGAAAGGAAGAATCCAATTAACCACTAAGACAATTTGTTATAGGAATAGGAGTACTTACTACATGCCTAAGTAAAAAGTATTCAGTATACTGTAAATCAACAATAAAATGTGATAATCACTGTGTAAATGTAATTTTCAAAAGCAATGTTAAAAATCAGTGTTGGGTATATTTACGGGCTGAGACTCATCTATTTGGATAATACACCCCATTTACCACCAATGAAGAATTGTGATTCAATATAATAAAACAGAACTAAATTAAATTACAACTTGTAATTGGTAATTTCAAAGTATTATATTATATCACAATAAATCAAGTCACATTATTCCAAACTGAAGAACTACCTTCCCTATTGGTTTAAGAGAAGCGGACAAACGGACACCAAATAAGACACTGATCTGACTTATACTTTACTACTAGACAATAAAATGTATGGAATGACACATTCCATTATGTGTATGGCTGGACATTAAAAACTAATAGAGAACCAGTTAATACCCATAACTAGTTTTCTCATTTCTAGTCAGTCTAGAATTACAGTTTTCTAGCCTAGTCTAGAACTAAAGGTTTAACCAGTCCTACCACAAAAATCATATTAGAGGATAACAGGGAGGCCACATTAAACACAATGAGTAATTTGAGGGTTTTCTTTTCCTCAGCAGTTAGTACTGACATAGGCCAAGTTGCTGAATGTAACCAAAGAGCAACTAATTTTGTTCTCTTAATTTTGAATGCTATCCAACAAGCTGGACTTTAACAAAATTTAAATATATCAAAGAAAAACAATAATTATAGATTCAAGAACCCTAATAGGTTGAATATACATTATACAAGTTACTTTTGCCATCGTCTAGCGCATTTTGACATAAATGAGTATGAAATGCATTATAGTTACTTTCCCTCCATATTTTGGGTGGGAACTATGACCAGGTAACTCACTGATAAAGAATCTAGAATGGACAGCAAGTGAGTAAAAACACACATCCCTTTTTACAATCAAGGACGTGAAATTAAAATGAGTTACTTTCTCATATCAAAATAACTGGGAAAATATAAGGCAGAACCTGTGAGAAAAAACATGAGGGAAACTTGACAACGCGCTGTGCAAAATTTACAGATATAAAAAATACAGTGAATGTTGTTGCCTTGTGCTGTCCAACAGAAACTGTGAAGGAACTTTAGTAACACATGTGACAAGTTTCAATTTATATAGTGCAGTTGGTTAAGAGACAGTGTATTTGAAAGTGTGCCATAAACCACAAAAACCCCCAACAAATCAATATGAAGTGGTGCATCATACTACAAATAAGCACAAAAGACACAAACCAAAGTTAGTTCACAGTGATGCTGCAACGAACATGAAGATGACTTATAATGGATTGGAATGATTTTTGCAATGGTAAAACATTTGAAGATGAGGTCTGATTGTCCTTCATAATCAAAACCCAAGCAAATATTGGAAGACTAAATGAGATGACTGGATCCAACAGGCGATTAGTCAACTATCAGAGAAAATTCTGAAGATGAGAATACCTCTTATGTTCAAAACAATTTAATATCAGTTCTGAACATGAGGCAAGTGGGTGTGAAATCTGTTGTATGGCTTTCTACTGTGGAACAAAAGCAACAACTTTCTTAGGAAAGTTTATTAATTTCCTAAGAGTTGTGCCATCCTGTTAGCTTCAGACTCCAGTTTTTAAAGAAATGTTATTACAGGAGATAAAATTTGGATCTCTGGTTAAGATCCATGGACCACAGCTGAGAATTCTCAGTAATCATCCAGTTTTCCTCATGAGAAAAAATATGTTAATTAAAATCTAACATCCTCGCCTCTGACAAAACAAAACAAAAAAGGGGGATATAAATAAAGGACTGTTTTGTAGTGGGAAAAGAAAAACCATGTATATACAAGATAGGATAGATATAAAACTTTCTTTTAGTTCAATGAGCAGCTTTGTACTAATATTGTTTAGATATTATGTCTGCATCTTGTCCTCTGAATAACTACTATGAAGACAATATGCAATGTATTATTATAACTGTCTTACTAACTTGTTTTGAAACTGTTTCATTGCTATTTTATCTTTTTTATCATTAAAATGAATAAAAATAATCTAACATCAAAGTGAGGTTGTATAATTGTATTTATTGTTTGGCCTTGAAAGAACTGTGCCAGCTGTGTTTGTACCCAGAAGCACTAGAGTGAATTCTATAGAGGTTTATCACAGTGTTTAAGAAATAATGTGCATAGAAACTGGCCTGGGAAACAGGTAGAGGCTTTCCTTTTTCATCATGACAACGCTGTGTCACACACTGCTTTTGGTATGGAAATATCGGTCAAATGAAAACATTGCTGTATGTCCTCATTCACCTTAATCATTGAATCTGGTCCTTCCTCAAAAGCAAAGTTACTGTAAAAGAAATGTTTTGAATCCACTCTAGACACTAAGGCAGCCATGACAGCACAACTACAGACACTCACAAAAGAGGACTTCCAGAACTGCTCCAGAAAGTGGCAAGGACAATGGGGTGCTATTTGCTATAGTGTCAAATAAAAGATTAAAAAAAAAAAGTTATTGAACATTCACTGTATTTTTGATCAAGTATGGTGAACTTAAAAACACTCATTTGTTCAGAACAAGCAATTCTGTTTCTGGATTTATACAAATTATCAAAATGTATACCGGGGCTGGGGATTTGGCTCAGCGGTAGGCTCAACATTTGCCTAGCAAGCTGGAGGCCTTGGATTGGGTCCTGGGCACCAAAACCAAACAAACAAAATAAACCTCATCTAAAAAACAAAACCCCAAAAATATAACAAAATCACAAAAGACCAAAACAAACAAGGCAACTGCACATGCAACCTTTAATACAAATATATATATACAAATATATATATACAAATATTGTCTGTGACAGGAAAATCCCCTGAATTAGGGACTAAGTTACTGGTACGGGTATATAATTTATGGATCAAAGAGAAATTAGCCGGGTATTCTAGACTAAAAATGAAAACACATTATTATACTGTCATAATTTTATAATTTAAGTGATGCTAAAAGAGGGAAGAGATACACTGTCTCAAATACAGAAAAATATGCAAAAATCCACTATTAAAACACTAACCAGGCAAAGGAAATTTCTCCAGTTTCATGAAAGGGTAAATATAAAATTGTAGCTAATTTTATATTAATAGTGAGGGCATGAATAACTTCCCATCTAATAAGACAAAGAAAAAAGATGGCAACTCATCACTTTGGTACATTGTACTAGAGGTTCTACTTTATGCAATCAAACTAGAAAAAGAATAGGTATTTGAGACTGTAAAAGAAAAACAAAGCTCTATGCAGAGACAATACTATCAATACATGAAAATACAATGGCATCTATGTACTGCAAACATGTACCACTCTAAAAAAGGAGAAGGTAAGAGGTGGGTAGAGGGTGGGTGGAGGAAAGGGAAAGGGATGAAAAAATAATTAAGAGTTATATACATGTACTAATTTCCCAGAAGAAATGTAAATATTATGTACTACATATATGTACTAATAAACTAAAAAATATGTATCTCATTTAAAAATATAAGTGTAGCAAAACTGCAGGAGGTAAATTTTGTATGCAAAGATTAATTGTACCTCTGTAATAGCGATGAATAATCACAAATTATAATTTTTAAAAAATCATTAAAGCCAGGCATGGTGGCACAGCGCTAATTGAAACAAAACAAAACACCCCAAAACAAAAAAAGAATGCCTTAAAAAAAATTATTTATTTGGTACAAGGTCTCACTACACAGCTCGGACTTGCAGTGATCCTCCTGTTTTCAGCCTCCCCAGTGCTGGGATTATAGGCATGTGCCACCAGGCAAGGTCTCGGGGGCCAGTTTGGGGCCATTTGGGTTTGGGGCTGACAAAGCAGGTGGTGCTGGGGATCGATCCTGGGTCATTGCACTTGCCTAGGGAGGCACTTCGGCTGCTGAGCTATTTCCACGGCCCAAGAATGCTTTTTAAAAATAAGTTCTTCCCATATTCACAATTAAACTTTCCCTCTAACATAAAGGTTTTTCATTAGACAATTATATTCCACTAAATTATACTCTATTAAAATCTTGGTTTTAGTCCTGGTTTCTCTAGTGATGGTGAAAAACATTATGTTTGGATTTGCCTTCCAAATCCATCTGTTAAATGCTTGGATCCCAGGATGATGCCATTAGGAGGTACGGAGCCTTCTGGGGATTCCAACCTTCTGGAGACAGGCTGGCGGGACATCCTTATGCCACAGGGTAGGGCAGGACATACTCTAGAAAGGGATGGTGGAGCCTAGCCCCTTTTCTCTGATGTGCCCCCACAAGTGCCACCCAGTCCGGACGCCCCAAGTGTCAGTGCCAGTCGTGGACTGGTACCCTAAAAATGTGATAAACAATTTCTCTTCCTAAGTTAATTATCTCAAGTATTCTGTAACAGTTAGGAAAGGTGACTAATACCACACACAAATCAATTAACTTCTCCAATCCCATTTTTTTCACATGGAAGACGAAGCTAAACTGATCCAATCTTGTCCTGATATTTCAGACACATGAATTAGCAGCCTCTGCTTTCTACATTATATTGTTCTCAGAGCTCTACAGTAAATTTAAATTTATAAATCAAATTACATTCCATGACAGGGAAAAATGATTGTTATAAAATACATCAATAATTCCTTTCATTATTTAAAATACTAAAATAGAAAACACATAGAAAAAATCTTACATTTAGACAAACCTAATTTCAAATTAAACTAGACTAACTTGCTATGTAATGCGGATAAGTAACTTTACCTCTCTTTCTCACTTATTAAAAAACACATAAGTAACAGAAATTAACAAATATCTTTTATGGTGATGTAAAGCAAATTAGGCACACACTTGGCAAGTAATTCAAGAAATGGTAATTAAGGTAACTACAAATGATAAAACACTGCCTTAAACATAAAATTATTTGCATGCTTTAGAATTTATTGTAATACATGTAAACAACCACATTAACATAAATTAAAACAATTACTGCCACTTTAAACTCACTATAAATTTAAAAAGACAAGAATTTGTTTGCTTGGCATGAAGACGATTAAGCAAGAATATTTAACGAATGCCCATTAAGTGTCAGCCTTATGAAGTAGTAACTGCTGGGTTTCATTTAATCCATATAATAAATCTAGGAGGAAGGGGAAAGAGGGAGTGTTGGAAGGCAGGGTGGAAGAACTACTGTTTTTATATAATATTATCAGAGAAATACTCTCTCATAAAGAGATATTTTAAAAGAGTCTTTAACATATTTTAGTAACATACTAATTTTGAATGAGACAAGTGCCATACAAAACATCACATCACTAACAAAAGACTTGCTTGTCCCCCACAATAAAAAAATTGACCCTTTTAAATTCGTTTATTGAAAATCAGAACACAAAATATTTCAAACATGATTCTGCAAGCTAAATATAATTCCCTCTAAGAAAAAGATCTGATAATTATTAAACAAAAAAGTTTACAACTGAAACTAGGAGATGAAACTATGAAGTTTAGAGTTTTCATCTGCTTTTCCCTGTAACTGTTTGACTTAAGTTATCATCTAAGAAAGAAAACTCACAACTGATTACAAAACTATAATAATGGAATGCACATTACTCTAAGTAAAATGAATAAATATAACAAAGTAGAACCATTCTTTAAAGTTTGCACTCTTTACATTGCTGTTAGTCTCAAAGATTAAAGCCAACACAATGTTTTCTTTCTCACGGTGTCCATCAAAGTTTTGAACCAAGTAGACCAAGGCCAACCTCAGCTATTTAATACTTTGTCTGCCAAAATAGGAAAAAATACAAAAGACACAATTTTGGCCAGCCTTCTGAATGAAAAAGTATCCTGCTTGTATCCATCTCATTCCCATTAACCCACTCTCCTCAAAATCTTTTCCTCCTTAATAAAACTACCTATTCTACTTTAAGCTCATCTCTAAGTGACAGCTCCCTCCTGAGGTCCTATAGCAACTGCTTATATACAATTTGCTTAGAAATGAACTACTGTAGGTCTGACAGTAGTTCGCATGTCTCTTCACTACTCGATGGAAATGTAATCATCCTGAACTAGTAACTTGTCAGGACTGTTTCAGCAACTCAACTTCAGATCTAGAGCACCACTGTACAGGTCAGTAATCATTAATCACAAGTGACTCTGTAAGCTTACATTTAAATTTTAAAAAGTCAATGAACTCCTGAATCACCATCAGCCACAATTGAGGTACAGTTAGTGGCTATCATACTGATCATTATCAAATGATTATATAATATTTAATCATTACTGAACAGCACTGTTCTAGTAGGTATTAGCAAGGTCCAATGTTTCTTTTCATAATGGAAATAAATAGCCAAGGCTCAGAAGTGGTTGTCACTCACTGAATTCATATGTGACTACCCTTTCCAGAATTATTGCCATTCCTACAATGTACGTATATCATTTATATTCATTTGCTTCAATGTATGTTAGCCTGGGTTTTAACTATACATTCTGTGGACATTAAAAAAGTTACAATTTAGATCAGTTCTTTGAGACACAGGTAGTGTACTTAAAATAACATGGCTCCATTTTGATACATAATGCTTTTGAACAATGCAAGTCCTTAATCGCTTTTTACACAAATAAAAGATTCTAAGAATTTTGCATTATGTTTAATGGATTATAATAATTGGCTGGCTGTTCAGAGTGACTC
This sequence comes from Tympanoctomys barrerae, assembly GCA_002564285.1. Classification (NCBI taxonomy): domain Eukaryota; kingdom Metazoa; phylum Chordata; class Mammalia; order Rodentia; family Octodontidae; genus Tympanoctomys; species Tympanoctomys barrerae. The sequence goes on from NDGN011465702.1 coordinate 7,150, forward strand.
TCAATACACATGATCAAACAGTACAACTTTTGAAAATAGTAAAAATGAAATAAAACACACAGGAAACAGGGAGCTACATCTTTTATAAATGGGAGGGCAACCAAGAGATGAAGGGAAGGTAGAGGAAGAGGTAAAAGAATTAAGATGTGTTGTGCACATGTAACAACTCCCCACAATGTCTGTAATCATTATGCACTGTGAAAGCATTAATAAAAATATTTTCCCTGAGGACTACTAAAATTAAAATGAATCTGCTTTAGCTTCATGATATTCTGTGTGAGTGTGTGTGTACTGGAAATTTAACTCAGAACCTCATACTTGCCAGGCAAGTGCTGCGTCACTAAGAGCCATCCCTGACCCCTATCTGCTTACATTTGATTACAATATATAGTCATGTCACTGAATTAATGAATTATATACTCACCTAGATACAAAGAGAAAAACTTGATGCAAGTAGTAACAGATAAAACAAAAATCTTAATACTCAAATAGTTTATTGATATACTGGTAATTTTTTCTTGACCCCAGTATTTGTTGTTTCTGTTAGTTGTATAAAAGAAAATCCGTACTAAGGGAACAATCTTCCTTTCATTTAAATCTATTTTAATCTTTGTGGTTACTGTTTTTGGGGGTATCTACATGTACAACTTGATGACTTTGGCTATGCAGTCTGAGAGACTTTAAGGAACTGATATTAGAAGCAAAGAATGTGGAGTTTCTAAAGAAAATAACGAAGAAAGGTTTGAAGTACAAAGTTAGAGAAAAGGAAGTCATGTATGAAACCGAGTGTACTATGGAAGAAAAAGAGATATGTGGATATCTTCTTTTAGAGCTTTCAGAGATACAAATGGTCTTCTGTGGCACATGTGACATAGGCTCACCACCCTTGGAGTAGGAAAAAGATCTGAAAGGACTGGCAGGGTATAAATAATGGAAGGTCTAATTTATTTTCTTCTTCAACCAATGTTGATGAAAGTTTATGCAGGAGAAGTACTTGTCCAATCTACATTCCCTCATCAGAACTGCGATCCCTAATATTTGGTATTAGAGAGCTCCAATGCCATACAAAGCCCAATGTCATAGTTGAATGAAGCAGGGATACTTGTTCCACCAATGAAGGCCAATCAGATATTCTTCAGGCACTTAGGACAGGCTTAGTCATTAGAGCTGTATGGTTATTCCAATAAGGGACCGTGTAATGCTAGCAAGAAAGAATGCATCCAGTTTCCTGTTTATGATCTAGTTACACACATTACCCATGGAGTGAGTAAAATGTCAGTGGCTTTCCAATAAATCTGAATTTTGCCTAGGCTAATTAAATGAGTTTCTACTCCCTATAACTCTGATAAACCAAGGGTCTAGTGGTTAATCAGACTCTGGCAGTCAATTATAAGAATAAATTAGTGGGGACATAGGCTACAATAGGGAGAACACTTAAACTATGAAAGAAAACACTCCTAGCAAATTGAAACAGATATGATGAAAAAAGTAACCAATGTTATGCACAGCCCTCAAAGCTTAATTTAAACCAAGCTTTAGGAGGCTAACGCAGTATCAACTGCCTTTATGAACAAGAAACCAAAGGTTACTAACATCTTTAACACATTCTTGCTGGCTTGAACCACCAATGGTACATACAGGATTGTCCCACGCTCCTCAACATGACAGTCCAGAGTTGCCTGGAAGTGAGATATACAAATAATGGCCCCATTGTGTTCATGTTAACGAGAACAATTTAATAAGAGTAAATGAGAAGTCATACTTAAATAAGTGGTAGAAAATAAAGGCAACTTAGATATTTGTTTAAAAGACAGATGAGAGAATCTGAGAAAACAAATTGCATTAAAGGACCTGGCCCAAAAAAGTAAAAATATAAACTTATTTTTCGGCAAAAAGTCTGGGAAGAATCGAAGGCCCATTTCCAAGAGTCAAACATGAAATTAGAGGATGCAGAAGTCATACCCATCCTCACGGTCTATTTCCTTCAACTAGGCCAGTTACGGCAAATCTTTTAGTTTTCATCACCACTAAGCTTGGCCCTCTTCCTAAAAGCTCTTTCTGCTAGGAACTCATCTGTGCTGAGGTTAACACCCTCAGGATCTGATCACCTGGACCTTGGAGAACATTTTACATACAAACTACAATAATCACCTCTATCTTTACCCAAAGTTTCAGGAAATAAAACACAAATTCATATTCTAAGTAAAAGTGAATTAGTAATGAGCTGGGTCAGGATAACTCAGATACAGTTCTTATAAAACCAAGGCCTTATAATACAACTTTAACCTTGAAAAAAAATGTATCAAATAAAGCTACCAGAGATTATACTGTAGCAAAAGCTGAAAAGGTGCTTTATGTTCAAAATTTAATTGTAAAAAATCCTTGATACACATTTCAAAATTTTAAATAATGATAACAGCCATTTTACATATTCAAAATCAACTCTATTAAAACAAGATTAGCACACCTATTGGAATGACCAACATTGTGAAAAAGTGAAACTAAATATTGAAGAGGGTGGGAAACAATAAACTCTGCTGTTGGTAGGAAAATAAAATACACAGTATAATCATTTGGAGGATGATTCAATAGTTTCTTATAAAACTAAACATACTACTACACAAGATAACAGTCACTTTCCTTTTTAGCCAAAGGAGCTGACAAGTTGTCAAACTTCAGCAAACGGGTAAACAGCTTTACTTTTAAGTGCCAGAATTTGCAGGAAATCATTATATCCTTCGGTACACAAATGGGAAAATGGTACATCCAAATGGAATACTATTCAATGCTAAAGAGAAAAGAACTATCAAGGCATAAAAAGACTCACATGAAACTTAAAATAAGCCACCCTGAACAGGATACACACTACATGATTCTAACTAGATGACATTCTGGCAAGGAAAACACTATGCAAATAGTAAAAATATCAGTAGTTACCAGAGTTCAGGAGTAAGAGGATGAATAGGTACAGCAGAGGATTCTCAGTATAGCAACAGTATGCATGATATTGTAATGGTCGACACAGATCATTATACATTTGTACAACCCATTGAATGCATAATAGCAAGAATGAGTTCTAATGTAAACTATGGAAACTGAATGATTATGATGTACTAAGGTAAGTTAACCAACTGTAACAAACACACTACACTGAGGAGGTATGTTAATAAGAGAGGCTCTGTTCTTATGGAGGGATTTATGAAATCTTTGTATCTTCCTCTCAATTTTACTATGAACTTAAAACTGCTCTTTAAAAAGGCCTATTAAAATTACTTAATGTAAAATGGAATGACTTAAATTTAAACAGTGAAATCTCACATATATTAACAGAAAACACAGGCAACTGTCATTTAAACCCAGGAAATGGATTTAAGGAACAATTACTTCCAAGGTACTTTAAGCAATTACAAGATGCACAAAAACTGAATTGTTAAAATTAAGATTCTAAGTTAGCAATTCTAGAAAACTGTGCATGCAAGAGAACTGATTTTCTGTTTTGCATCCAATATCAAATCTGGTCAATTCTACCACTTTACTGGCAAGCTATGCCAAGTAAATGAGTAACTGACTCACAAAATCTGACACTTAGAATGTACCATGTACCATGTTTTAAGTAAAATGAAATATTATTGACAAATAATACCAAGTAGTGTGCAGCAAAGATATGGAAGGAAAAAATGAGCAGCTGAAGAACAATTTACACATACAGTTCTCATTATGTGTTTACTTCTAAATTTATCCTTTAAGTCAACTAATATCTAAGTGCCTAGTTTGTGTAGTGAAACAATATTTTAAACAAAATATCTATGGTTGTTCATTTGGGTAGTTTATAAACCCATAAGACATAAGTTGTATAACTATCCTTTTTATACCAAATCTACAATAGAAATTAAACATATTTGCTGATCATGAAATTAGTGATTCTGAGTACATTTCAAAATGCTAAAACATTTAAAACTGTAAATGTTAACACCATAAAAAAATCCCTAAAAGAAAGTGAAAAAAAAGACAATTCAGAAATTCAAAGAGATTCACTATAAACACAGAAGTAACATAAAGAACATATAGAACTCCTACAAATCAGAAAAAAAAAGAAAAAAATAGGAATTCCACTGAAAAGAAAATATAAGGAAAAGAAATTTTAAGTGATAATCAGGAAAATGCACATCAAGATCAGAATAAGATAACATATCACACCCTTTTGACTTGTAAAATAAAAGAGACAATATCAAATGTTAAAGAAGATGGACAATCACATCTTTTATATGTTGCAAGTACCAATATAAATTGATGCGATCCTACTGGAAGCTCTGCATCAGCTCTTTGTTGCATATTCACCTCCCTGTGAGGCAGCAATTGTACTTCTGTACATACATAATCAACAGAAACTTTTATATAAGTGGAAAATATGCAAGCAATGTCTGTTTGTCTGTTCACAACTACAAAAACCAGAAAGTAACTCAATGTCTCAAAAGGGAAAAAAGGCAAATGCCCAAATAGCCAATGGGAGATAATCAACGATATATAATATGGATAAATCTTAGCAAAATTAGGTTAAAAAAATCAAGTTAAAAGATTATATTCAAGATAACTATATAAAAACTATAATAAAAACTATTTTTTTTTAAAAGAAGCATCCAATAATGACCACAGGATTCAAGATGATGATTACCTGGTGACATGAGAAGGTGGAGATGGGAGCATGGGATGGAAATAAAACTACATATGGCTAAATCCCTTGCTTGAATAAAGACAGGGCAGTCCACAAGCACTTTATTGTGACACACTATGATTCAACGCAGTACACTTGAGGCCCAACCCAGACTAGGCAACTTACTTAGTGAGACAGTCTCAAAATAAAAACGGAGCTGAGAATGTAGCTCACTGCAAAGATCCTGGGTTCACTCCCCCATGCCAAAACAAAAATTAAAAACAAAACTTACATGAACAGTAACTCATTCAATGAAAATTCTCAAACAGGCAGAATAATCACCCAATCAGAAAGCCCCTACAGTGTGAGCCACAAGAAAGAGAACACAATAAGATTAATGCACAGAATATGAAATTCAGGATATAATGGAGTCTCTTTTGTAACTTTTATAAAAATAAGTTTCAAATTCTGTCACAACTACTTTCCTACACACCTACAATAAAGCGTTAACCAATTAGATAAAGTAATTATGGTCAAATTTTCAAAACAGATATATCCAATAATACTTATTACATAATTATCGTATACAACTATTTTTATAATTTAGCACTTCAACATTTACTCTCAAACCTAAGGTGTTCATTATCAATTATATTTTGTACAGGCTGTCCTGTTCATTTTTAAACAACATAAAGCATGTATTATACAAATCTAATTGTTTGATGTTGTAAAAATCCAAATATAATACCCTTGAACTCACTTTGTAGCCCAGGCTGACTTCAAATTCACAGCAATCCTCCTGCCTCAGCCTCCCAAGTGCTGGCATTACAGGTATATGCTACCTATCACACCTGGCTACTTTTTCATTAGTATGTTTTTTTTCCTCACTCAAAATTTTCAATCTTTTTAAAGCTTTTAACTACTTTTAAATTTTCTAACTTTGCTTTCAAGTTTGGACTCTATATTAAACCCCTATTGTAGTACACTCTAGAGGAAAAACTAGTTTTTAAAATAGGCATTTGAAGGCTGGGTGAGATAGCTCAGAGGACTAAGCACCTGCTTAGGTAAGCTCAGGGACGGAGGTTCAATCCCTGGTAGCACACGGTGCATGGGTGTGCTGAGCTGGCTGAGATCAGGCATGGTGGTGCACACCTGTAATCCCGGGGCTGGGGAAGCTGAGAACAGGAGGATTACTACATGTCCATGACGTGTAGTGAGACCCTGTACCAAATACATAAAAAAATAAATAAAATAGGTATTTGACAGTTGCTCAACACAATACACTTTATTAGGCAATGGCAGTAAATCGACTACTTTCGTCAATTATCATTTACGCTTACGGAAGTACTATTTTAGCAACATGCACCTCTATAAACCAGTACATTACCTTTTCTTTTTGGTTAACAGCAGACATTGGAATAATCTAATGGCATGATAATTTACAACTGTTAAATCAAATGCAAGGACAGCCCAAACAGATGCTAATCCCTGTCTCAACAATGAATGAATGGTTGGAGTCAAAGATGAACAACTGACATCTATCCTATTAACAAGAGGTAAGAAAACAATCAATTTTAGAGCCATCTTTCAATGCACTAGTTTCAGGAGAGAATTTCACTGGGGCAGACAACAATATGGCAAAAAAAAACATGCATGTGGAATTCAAAATACTGCAGTTATATAAAAGTAGTAGTAATCAAATATAATCAAGTTACTGATTTACTGTTCAGTATCATTGCTTTGTACATTGTCTACCATTAATTCGAAATGTACTGCTCACCCTTCTCCTTAATTGGATCTAAATGTATTGCTTCCAAACTCAAAATATGTAAAAAGTCAATTTAGCAAATAATTTTAAAAGACTTCTTTTTTTTTTTTTTTTTTTTAAACCATACAGCTATTTCTACCTTATAGCTTGCTTTGGATTTGGGATGCCCCCCAAAGGCCAACGTGCTCAATGCTTGGTGCCCAGCACAGCGCTATGGGGCAGTGGTGGAACTCAGTGGGCCTCCTGGGAAGTCCGCATGTTGATGCTGCCAAAGGGGAGACGAGAAGCCCAGCCCCTCCTTCCTCACTTTTGCCTCCCAGCCATGAGTTCAGCAGTTCTCTTTTCATAAGGAATCCCAGAAAAATATGCTGTCCTTCCAACGTAGGCTAAAAACAAATAGGTACATCTGAGGATAGACTCCTCCCCAAAACTGAGCCAAATACCTTTTTTTTTTTTCTTTTCATAAAATGACTGTCTCAAGCATTTGTTACAGTAACAGAAAGTTAACAATACTCTGAATGTCATTTCCTTTGAAAATTCTAATGGGTAAAATGGTACAAATGAAAAAGAAGTAGATTCTAGTACCACCAAGCTTTGAGGTTGGTGAGGGCTGTCAGCTCTAATTGGTGGAACAATGAGCACCTTCTCTTTTGTAGCTTTTTGCTTTTTTTTTTTTTTGCACAACAAATGTGCTAAATACACATAAGTACATTTGCAACTTGAAGACACTGTAAAGTCCACTTACCTTTTAAACCCTTTGCCCTACAATCTTTCCAACAAAGACCTACTTCCTACTATCACTGCAAAATTAAATGCTACCTCCTAACTTCTCACCAAGTTGGTAAAATATCATTACTCTGTATACTGGTGTTAACTATTGCAAAAATTCCTTTTGTACATTTTAAAGGAACAGTTACGAGAAAAAGGATTAGAAAAGTAAATTAAAGAAAATTAAGAACAGTTGTTTCTTGGTCATCAGTAGCAGACTGGTTCCAGGACTCCCCTAGGACACTGAAATATGCAGGTACTCAAGTTTGTTACATATGATGGTGTAGTACATGTGACCCTCTGGGTCCGTAGGTTCCACGCCTGTGGATTCCCTACGCATCTAATATACTTGAAAAAAAATGTCTGCATGAAATATGTAGGCATTTTCTTGTGAATACTGTATTCCCTAAGCAACGTAACTATTTATTTAGCAGTATATGGTATTATACAGTATAAGTAATCTCAAGATGATTTTAGGGGGCCTGCCCCTTAGCTCAGTTCTTTAAGTGGATGCTTCAACAAAGCAGTCAGGCTCAGG
>NDGN011465705.1:0-13068 GCA_002564285.1 Tympanoctomys barrerae
TGACTTTTCAGGTCATTGTGAGAGAAACTGGAGAAGGATGTTTTATCTCCCATTCATTCCTGTGCGAATTAACCTGGTAACATGTTCTAAACATCTAGATTTCATACTAGAGCTGATTGTTCCTGCACCATTATTTGTGTTTTTAAGGGTGAGTTCTTAAAGGAGAAGAGCCAGCTAAGCTCCAGCTTCTTTGGGAAGCAGGGCACTCCAAAGCCTGTTCTCGCATATAGCGAAACAAAGAACACTGACTAAAACGTCACTTTTGGTCATCAAAGTAATTTACAAAGACTCTCTTTTCCAAGAGTGGAAACTCCTTCAATCTCCTAATAAATAAATAAACAAATAAATAAATAAATATAAAAAAATGGTGAAGTTTGCAACTTTCTAGCTCATTGTATAGAGCAACTTGAGAAAGATGTTTTCTCTCCCATTCATTTCTGTTGGAACCGAGGTGGTAGCACATTCAAACCCTAACCATAACTCTATTCTAACGTTCACACTAAAACAAACACTGACTCTAACCCTATCGCTAACTCTGAATCCTAAACTTATTAATATCCCTACCCCTAATTCTATCCTAACCGTGACACTAAAACTAATACTAACAGTAACATTAAGACTAACTCTAAAAATGAATGCTAACTATAACACCAACTCTAATCCTAACTCTAATCTAACCCAAAGCTACACAATAACCCTAACCCTAAATCCTAACCCTCATGCTTACACTAACCTTAACTTTAACCCTGCCTGTAACTCTAACTCTATCATAACCCTAACTCTATCCTAACCCTAACTTTAACAGTAACTCTGACATTTAACATTAATCTTAACACTAAAACTAATTCCAACCATAACCCAAACCATAACCCTTTTCTAAACCAACCCCAAACCCTCACCCTACGTCATTACTGTAAACCTAATACTAACTCTAAACCCTAACCCTAAATCTTCTCAAATCTACCCCTATGCTAACTCTAAATCTAAACATTATCCTAACACCTTTTATCCCTAACCTTAATGCTAAGCCTAACAATAACCCCTATACTCTGATCCTAATCCTAACTCTAACCATAATTCTGTTTTACCCTGACTCTAACCCTGAACGCAATAACCATAACCCTCATCCTAACCCTATCCCTGATTATTTGGATTCTAAAGGTGAGATCTTAATGGAGAAGAACCATCAAAGGTCCAGGTGCTTTGGGAAGCAGGGAACACCAAAGCCTGCTCACACATACAGCAAAGCACAGAACTCCTGCCAAAACTTCACTTTGGTAACCAAAGTAATTCCCAAAGCTCCACTATGCCAAGAGTGGCAAATCAGTCTCCTAAAAGAAAGCATCCGTGAAGTTTGTGACTTTTCAGCTCATTGTGCAGAGGACTGGAGAAGGATATCTTCTCTCCCTTTTATTCTTCTGGGAAACTAGATGGTAAAATAGTCTTAGAATCCAGGTTTCCTTGTACAGCTGATTGTTTCTGCTCCATTATATTTGTTTCTAAGCATGAAGAGCCAGCTAAGCTCCAGCTTCTTTGAGAAGCAGGACATGGCAATGCCTGCTCCCGCATACAGGGAAACTGAAAACACTGGCTAAATTGTCACTTTGATAACATAAGTAAATGGCACAACCCCCTTTGGCAAGTGGCAACCTATTCAGTCTTTTAAGAAAAACCATTGGTGAAGTTTTCGGCTTTAAGCTCTTTGCACAGAGGAACTTTGAAAGATGGTTTCTCTCCCATCCATTTCTATAGGAACCAAGAGGTAACACGTTCAATGCCTAACCCTTACTCTATTCTAACCCTCACACTAACCCAAACCCTAACCCTAACCTTATCCCTAATCCTAAATCTTAATGTTAACATTGACCCTAACCCTAACTCTATCCTAACCACTACCCTAATACTAACCCTAACCATAATCCCTCCCTTATCATAACCCTAACTCTAACCCTAAATCTATCCTAACCTTAATGTGAATCTTAAGCCTAAACCAGAATCCTAACCCGAATCCTAACAGTAATCCTAACTCTAACATTAACTGTCACTGAACCTGAACTCTAACACTAACCATAATGCTAACCGCAATGCTAACCCTAACCATAACCATAACTTTATCCTAACTGTAAACCTAAACTTAATCCTAACCGTATCTCTAACTGTAACTCTCTGCTAACCCTGACCCTAACCCTAACTATTACCTTACCCTGCCACTAAACCTACTACCCACCCTAACACTGTTCTGAAAATAAACCTAACACTAACCCTATTCATTAAACTAACCCTAACCCTAACACAAAACATAACCCTAAACTTAACCCTAATCCTACCCAAACTCTATCCTAACCCTAACCTTAAACATAACCCAAATACAAACACTAACCCCAATCTTAACCCTAACTCAATCCTAACCTTAACATTAATCCTAACACTAACCCTATCATAACCCTAACATTAACCCTATCCTAACCCTAAGTTTATCCTGACCATAATAGTAAACCTAATCCTAAACACTAACACTAACCCTAATCTTAACCCTAACTGTATCTGAACCCCAAACCTAACTCTAATGCTTACCCAAACCCCAACTCTATCTTAACCCTAACCCTAACCATAACCATAACTTTAACTGTACCCCGATTCTTAACTCTATCCTAATCCTAACCCTAACCGTAACACTAACCCTAATCCTAACTCTAACACTAACCCAAACACTAAATCAATCCTAACCCTATTCCAAACCCTAACCCTAACACTAACACTAACAATAACAATAACACTAACCTTAACCTTAAAACTATCCAAACTCTAACCCTAACCCTACACATTTCATTAAAACTAACACTAACCCTAAACATAACTCAATACTAACCCTAACCATAACCCTAAATGCAATCCTATCATAACCGTAACACTAACCATATGTTAACCCTAAATCTTTTCTGACTCTAATCCTAACACTAATCCTAACTCTAGCCTTAACCCTAACTGTATCCTAACCCTAGCCCTAAACATGCCCCTAACCATAACTCTACCCCAACCCTAACCATAAACCTAAAACTAACCCAACCTAACCCTAACCATAAAACTAACACTAAACCTAACTTTATACTAAAAATAATCCCAATTCTAACACTAACCCTAACCCAAAACATATTCCTACCTCTATCCAAACATTAACGCTAACCCTGACCTTCAGAATACTAACCTTAACCCTAATGCTAACTGTAATGCTGCCCAAACCCTAACCCTAACAATATCCTAACCATAACCCTAAACCTAATCCTAACCATACACCCAACCATAACTCTGTGCTAACCCTAACCCGAACTCTAACCTTAACCCTAACTCTCTCCTAACCCTAGCCCTAAACTCCCAACCCTAATCCTAAACCTAAACAATAATCCTAACCATAGCACTAAAATTAACACTCACCTAAACCCAACTCTATCCTATCCTAACTATAACCATAAAGCTAACTCTATCCAAACCAAACCCTAACCCTAGTCCTAACACTATCTTAATCGTACACCAACTCATAACCGTAACATTACCATTAACATAAACCCTGACCTTAACTCAATCCTAACCCTAACCCTATCCTAATCCTGACTCTATGTTGACTATAATCCTAACCCAAACCCTAAACACTAACACTAACCCTAACCTTAACTCTAAATCTAGCCAAACACAAACACTAAACCTAACCCTAATACTAATCCTAACCAAAAACCTAACCCTAACCCTAACCCAAAACCTGTCTCTAACTCTGTCCTAACCCTGACACTAACACTAATGCTAACCCTAAAACTTAATTGTAACTCTAACGCTAACTCTATCATAACCCTTACTCTCACCCTAACACTAAATCCTAATCCTAACCCTAACCATAACTCTATCCTAACCCTTAACCTAACCGAACACTAACCATACCCCTAATCCTAACCCTAACCATAACTCTATCCTAACACTAACCCTAACAGTAACACTAACCCTATCCAACCCTAACCCTAAAACTAACACTAAAACTAACAGTATACTAAAAATAATCTCAACTCTAACCTTAAACCTAAACCTAAATCCAAAAGCTAACCCAAAACCTATTCCTAACTCTATCCTAACCATAACCCTAACCCCAACCCTAACTCTGTCCAGAATCTAACCCTTACCATAACCCTAAACATTAGCACTAATCCTAATCCTAATACTAACACTAAAATGAACCCTAACTTGAACCCTACTCTATCCAAATCCAAACCCTATCCCTAACCCTAACCCAACCTAACACTAAGGGTAGCACTAACACTAACACTAAATCCTAACCTTAAACATACCCTAAATCTATCACAAACCTATCCTAACCCTAACGCTAACCCTAACTCTAACCCTAAATCCTAACCCAAACCCTAACCCTAACTTTATCCTAACAATAACATAACCCTAAAAGTAACTCCTTCCTAAACCGGACCCCAAACCTAACCCTAACCCTAAACAATAATCTTAACCCTAACACAAAAAATAACACTAATCCTAACCCTAACAGTAACTCTATCCTAACACTAACCGTAAGCCTAACACTAACTTTATCTTAACACTAACGTTAATCCTAACATTAACCATAACCATAAAGCTAAATCTATCCTAACTAAATCCTAACCCCAACCCTAACTCTATCCTAAGCCTACACCTAACCGTAAAACTTACACTAAACCTAAGCCTAATGTTAACCCTAAATAAAGCCAAACTCAAACCCTAAACTTAACCCTAATCCTAACCAAAATGTAAACTAAAACCTAACCTTAACCCAAACCATATTGCTAGATTTATCTGAAAACTGACCCTAACTCTCAATCCTAACCATAACCCTAACTGTAAGCCTAACACTACAATACCTTAAACTAACCCTAACACTAAACCCTAATCCTAACCCTAACCCTAAACATAACCCTAACATAAACCTAACCGTAACTCTAGTCCTAAGACTAACACTAACCTGAACCTTAACTTTGAGCCTAAATCTATCCGAACCCAAACTCTATCACTAACCCTTATCATATCCTAACCTTATCCCTAATCCTAACACTAACACTATACTTACACTTAACGGTAGCACTAACACTAACACTATCCTAACCATATCCCTAACACTAACATTAAACCTAAAAGTGAATCCTAACCTTAACACCAACCTTAACCATAACTCTAATCTAACACTAGGCTGAACACTAACACTAACCCTAAATCCTAACCCTAACCCTAACACTTCGCCTATCCTAACCAGAACCCTAACACTAACACTAACCCAATCCTAACATTAACCCTAAAAATAACTCTATCCTGTCTAACCCTAAAACTTAACACTAATCTTAACACTAATCCTAACCCTAACTATAACCTTAACCCTAACTGTAACCTAACCCTAACTGCAAATCTATCCTAACATTAACCCTAAGAATTACACTAACCCAATTCTAACCCTAATCCTAACACTAACAGTAACCCTAACCCTAACCTAAACTATAAGTCTATCCAAAACCAAACCCTATCCCTAATCCTAACACTATCCTAAACCTGAGTAAAATTAACAATAACCCAAACCCTAAACCTACATCCTAACCTTAACACTAAACCTAACCCTAACTCTAACCTAACCCTAAGTCTAACCCTAATGCTAACATAACTCTGAACCCTAACACTAACTTTAACCCTAACCCTATCCTAATCCTAAACTTAACTCTAACCCTAACTCTGTCCTAAACCTGACCCTTACCCTAGCCCTAACCCTAAACTCTAATCTTAATCCTAGCACTAAAACTAATCCTAACCCTAACTCTATCCTAACACTAACTATAACTGTAACACTAACTAGATCTTAACACTAACGCTAATCCTAACCTAAACCATAACCATAAAGCTAATTCTATCCTAACAAAACCCTAACCCTAACCGTAACTCTATTCTAACCCTACACGAACTATATCCCAACCCCCAACACTAACCCTAACTTTAACCTAAAATCTATCCAAACCCATTCCCTATACCGAACCCTTACACTAACCCTAACAGAAAACCTAATCCTAACCCTAAACCAAACCCTATCTCCAACTCTATCCCAAACCTAATATTTACATTATCTCCAAAGCAAACTCCTAATCCTAATGCTAACCCTAACCCTAACCCTATCATCACCGTGACCCTAACCTTAACCCTAAATCCTAATCCTAGCCCTAACTATAATCATAACCCTATCATAAACCTAACCCTAACCTTAATCCTAACAATAACACTAACATGAACCTTAAACTTAACCCTAAATCTATCTGAACCCAAATTCTATCACTAACCCTAACTCTATCCTAAACTTATCCTTAACCCTAACACTAAAACTAAACCTACACTTAACACTAACTCTAACTCTAGCTCTATCCTAACGCTATCCCTAACACTAACACTAACTCTAACACTAACTAAACCTAAAATTGTATCCTAACCTTAACACTAACTGTAACCCTAACTCTAATCTAACCTTAAACTGAATACTGTTGAACATTAATCCTAACCCTAAACCTAAACCTAACCTTAACTCTAACCCTATTCTAACCGTAACCCTAACTCTATCTTAACTCAAACCCCAACACTAACTCTAACTCTGTTCTAGCACTGACCCTTACCCTAACCTTAACCCTAAACACTACTCTTAACCCTAACACTAAAACTAACACTAACACTAACCCTACCCCTAACTCTATGCTAACCATAACCCTAATTCTAACACTGTCTGTATCTTAACACTAATGCTAACCCTAGCCTTAACCATAACCATAAAGATAACTCTGTCCTAACCAAACCCTAACCCTAACCCTAAATCTATCCTAACCCTAAGATCATAAAGGAGGAGAACCATCTAAATTCCAGCTGCTTAGGAAAGCAGGGAACACCAAAGCCTGTTCACACACACAAAAAGAACAGAAATCCAACCAAACTTCACTTTGGTAACTGAAGTAATTCGCAAAGCCCCACTATGCCAATCTCCTAAGAGAAAGCATCAGTGAAGTTTGTGACTTTCCAGCTCGTTGTACTGAGGAACTGGAGAAGGATGCTATCTCTCCCTTTTATTATACGGAAACCGAGCCACTAACTCGTTTTCAGCACCCAGTTTTTCCAAGTACAGCTGATTGTTTCTGCTCCATGATTTGTGTTTCAAAGCGTGACTTCTTAATAGAGAAGAACCAGCTAAGCTCTAGCTTCTTTGGGGTGCAGAGCACTCCAGTGCCTGTTCCCACATACAGCGAAAGCAGAACTCTGGCTAAAACATCTCTTTGGTAACCAAAGTAATTCCCCAAAACTGTCTTTGCCAAAAGTGGCAGCTCATTCAGTCTCCTAAGGAAAAAAAAATGGTGAAGTTTGCGACATTCTAGCTCCTTGTGCAGAGGAAGTGGGGAAAGATGTTGTCTGCCATTCATTTCTATCAAATTGAGGAGGTAACACGTTCAAATCCAAACTCTAAGTCTGTGCTAATGATCACACTAACCCAAACTCTAACCCTAACCCTATCCCTAACCCTAAGTTCTAATCATAACACTGACCTTAGCCCCAACCCTATCTTAACCACTACCTAACACTAACTATAACACTAACTCTATCATAATCCTAACCCTAACACTAACTGTATCCTGACCCTAAAGAGACCTTTAATCCTAAAGACGAATCCTAACCCGAATCCTAACACTAACTCAAACCCTAACGTTAACCATAAATCTATCTGAACCATAGCCCTAACACTAATTCTAACCGTAACCCCAAACCAAAGCTTAACCCTAACTCTAGCCAAAACCAAACCCTAAACCTAACACAAAACCTAACTCTAAACTTAACCCAAACCCAAACCATATTCCTAACTTTATACTGAAACTACCCCTAACACTAACCCTAAACCTAAATCCTAATCATAATCCTAACCATAACTGTAGCACTATCATAACCCTAACCCTAACACTAACACTAAATCCAAATAGTAACACTAATGGTAACCATAACCTTATCGTAAACTTAACCCAAACGCAAATTCTAAGACTAACACTAACCCAAAACTTAAACTTAACCCCAAATCTACCCGAACCCAAACCCTATCACTAACCCTAACCCTGTCCTAAACATATCCCTAACCATGACACTAACACAAAGCCTACACTTAACACTAACCATAACCCTCTCTATCCTAACCATATCCTTAACACTAACACTAAACCTAAAATTGAATCCTAACCTTTACTCCAACCCTAACCCTAACACTAATCTAACACTAAGCTAAACCCTAACACTAACTTTAAATCCTAATCCTAACACTAATGCTAACTCTACCTTAACCCTACCCCTAATCCTAACTATAACCCTATCCTAACCCTAAACCTAAATCTAACTCTATCCTAACTCCAACCCTAACACTAATCCTAATCTTTAACACTAANCCTAACCCTAACCCTAACCCTAACTCTAATAAAATCACTAACCATAACTTTATCCTAACCCTAACCATAACTTAACCCCAACCGTACCCCTAACCATAACTCTAACCTAACACTAACCCTAACAATAACACTAACCATATCTTAACCCTAATCCTAAAACTAACACTAAACCACACATTACACTCAAAATAATTGAAACCCTAACTCTAACCCTAAGCCTAAATCCCAAGGCTAACCCAAAACCTATCCCTAACTCTATTCTAACCTAACATCAACCCTAACCCTAACTCTATCATGAACCTTATAGTTACCATAACCCTAAACATTAACCCTAACCCTAATCCTAGCACTAACACTAACCGTAACCCTAACCTGAACTCTAAATCTGTCCAAAACCAAACTCTAACTCTAACGCTAACCCTAACTCAACCCTAAGTGTAACACTAACGATAAACCTAACTCTAAAACCAAATCCTAAACTAACAGTAACCCTAACCCTAACCCTATCCTAACCATAATCCTAACCCTGACCCCAACCCTAAACCTAACCCTAAACACTAATCTTAACTCTAACACTAAAACTAACACTAACCCTAAACCCAACACTAAGTCTAATCTAAACCTAAATAACCATAACACTAACTAGATCTTAACACTAGCACTAACGGTAACCTTAACTATAACCATAAATCTAATTCTATCCTAACCAAACCTTGACATAACCCTAATTCTATCCTAATCCTACCCCTAACCATAACATTACCACTACACCTAACCCTAACATTAACCTTAAATCTAGCCAAAGCCAATCTTTAAACCTAACCCTAACCCAAAACCTATCCCTAATCATAACCCTAAAGCAAACCCTATCCCTAACTCTATCCTAACCCAGACACTTACACTATCCCTAAACCAAAAATCCTAATCCTAACCCTAGCCCTATCATAAACCTAACCGTAATAATAACCCTAAATGCTAATCCTAATCCTAAACCCTAACCATAACCCTATCATGAACCTAAATCTAACTCTAATCCTAACAGTAACACTAACCTAAACCTTAAACTTAACCCTAAATCTATCTGAAGCCAAACTTTATCACTAATTCTAACCCTATCATAAACTTATCCTTAACCCTAACACTAAATCTACACTTACGCTAAACTTTACTCTAGCACTAACACTAAACTTTAACACTAATCTTAACGCTAACTCTAACCTTTACCCTAAATCTATCCTAAACCTAACCCTGACCCAAACCCTACACCTAACTCCATCCTAACAATGACCCTTAGAGTAACCCTAATCCTAAATGCTAACCATATCATAACCCTAAAACTAACTCTAACCCTAAATCCTAATCCTAATCCTAACCATAACAAAAACCCTCTCATAAACCTAAACCTAAGTGTAATCCTAACACTAATACTAACCTGAACGTTAAACTTAACCTTAAATGTATGGAAACCAAACCTTGCTCTAGCCCTAATCCTACCCTAAACCTATCTCTAACCCTAACCCTAACATTAACACTAAAAGTGAATCCTAACCTTAACACCAACCCTAACCCAAATTCTAATCTAACCCTACACTGAACACTAATGCTAACCCTAAATCCTAACCCTAAAGCTAACACTAACTCTATCCTAACCCTAACCCTAAACCTAATTCTAACTCTATTCTAAACCTAACCCTAACCCAAACTGTATCCTAACGCTAACACTAACACTAACCTTAACTCTTAACACTAATCTTAAAACTAACACTAAACCTAACCCTAACTCTCACCCTAAATACTTACAGTAAACCTAAAACTAACTCTAACCTCTAACCATAACCCTTCTTGTATTTACCCCTACACTGACACTAAATCTAAACATTAACCCTAACGCTTTCTATCCCTCAATGTAACGATAACCCGAATGATAAAACCTATACCTTGCTCCTAACACTAACTCTAACCTTAGCCCTGTCTTATCCTAACCCTAACCCTGAACAAAAGAAACCTAACCCTAATGCTAACACTATTTCTGATTATTGGGATTCTAAGTGTGACATCTTAATAGAGAAGAACTACCTAAGGTCTAGCTGCTTTGGGAAGCAGGGGACACCAAACATGTTCACACATAGAGCAAAGCACAGAACTTCCGTCAAAACTTCACTTTGGTAACCAAAATTTTTTCTCCCATTCATGCTTATGAGAACCAAGCTGGTAACAGGTTCTGAGAACCCAGTTTTCCTAGTACAAGTGATTGTTACTGCTCCATGACTTGTGTTTCTAAGAATGATTTCATAAGAGAAGAGCCAGCTAACCTCCAGCATCTTTGTGAAGCAGTGCATTCCATTGCCTGTTCCCACATACAGCCAAAGAGAGAACTTTGCTTAAAAGTCACTTTGGTAATAGAAACAACACCTTGGCAAGAGTGGCAACTCATTCAATCTCTTATGAAAAACCATTAGGGAAGACGGGGAGTTTCCAGCTTGTTCTGCAGCGGAACTGGAGAAGATGTTTGCTCTCCCATTCATTTCTATCAGAACTGAGGTGGCAACATTTCAAACTAACCTTAACTTTATTCTAACCATCACACTAAACCAAACCCTAACCCTAACCCTATCCCTAACCCTGAATCCTAGCCTTAACATTAAGCCTAACCCTAACTCTACACTAACCACTACCCTAATGCTAATTCTAACACTAAACCTAACCATATCATAATCCCTATACCTAACTCTAACTCTATCCTGACCCTAACCCTAAAAACGAACCCTAACCCAAATTCTAACACTAAACGTAACCCTAACCTTAGCTGTAGCTCTATCCGAACCATAACCCTAACATTAAAGCTCTCTGTAACACTAATTATGCTAAACATAGCCTTAAACTTAACCCTAATTGTATCCCTAACTGTAATTCTATGTTAACTATAACCATACCCCTAACTTTAACCTAACCCTAAACCTACACCTAATCCTACCACTATTCTAAATATAAACCTAACACAAATCTTAACCATAGAACTAACCCTAATCCTAACACTAACCTAACACTAACCATAACCCTAAACTTAACCCTAATACTATCTATATCCAAACGATATAACAACCCTAACTGTAACCCTAAAACTAACGTTAAGCTAACCCTAACCTTAACTCCATCCTAACCCTAACCCTAATGCTAATCATAACCCTAAACCTAACCCTATCTTAAGCCTAACCCCAACTCTATCCTAACCCAAACTCTATCCTGACCTTAATCCTTACCCTAACCCTAAACACTAACCTTAACCCTAAACTTAACCCTAGGTGTATCCAAACCCAACACCTAACTCTAATGCTTATCCTAACCCTAATCCTAATACTAACACTAACTCTATCCTAACCCTGAATTCAAAAACTGACACTAAAACTACCACTATACAAAAATAATTGCAACCCTAACCCTATGCCTAACGCTAAGTCCTAAACTTAACCCAAAACCTATCCCTGACTTTATCCTAACCCTAACCCTAAACCTAACCCTAACCCTATCAGGAACCTAACACTTACAATAACACTAAACATTAACCCTAACTCTAACAGTAAGACAAATCCTAACCCAAAAATGAACCCTGACTCTATCCGAACCCAAACTCTATTCCTAACCCTAACCCTATCCTAACCCTAAGCGCAACACTAACACTAACCCAAAACCTAAACCTAAATAGCAACCTTAACACTAATTCTAACCCCAACTCTAAGCTAATCCTAACCCAAACTCTATCCTAACACTAAACCTAACACTAAAAGTAACATTTAACACTAATATTATCACTAACCCTAACCTTAACCATAACCCTAACCTAAATCTTTCCTAACCCTATACTGTAACCCTAACACTAACCCTAAACCTAATCCTATTCTAAACCTAATCCTAACTCTCACCCTAAATTCTTACAGTAAACCTAACACTAACTGTAACCCCTAACCCTAACTCTTCTTACATGTACCCCTATGTTAACCCTAAATCTAAACATTAACCCTAACCTTAACTTAACACTTTCTATCCCTAACCTTAATGCTAACCCTAACAATAACCACTATTACCTGAACTTAACCCTAACTCTAACTGTAACCCTGTCTTACCCTAATTGTAACCCTGAACACAATAACCCTAACCCTAATCTTAACACTATCCCTGATTATTTCATTTCTAAGAGAGATCTAAATGGAGAAGACCCATCTAAGGTCAGTCTTCTTTGGGAAGCAAGGAACACCAAAGCCTGTTCACACAGAGAGCAAAGCACAGAACTCCCACCAAAACTTCCCTTTTGTAACAAAAGAAATTAGCAAAGCCCCACTATGCCAAGAGTGGCAACTGATTCAGTCTCTTAAGAAAAAGCATCTGTAAAGTTGATGACTTTCCAGCTTGTTGAGCAGAGAAACTGCAGAAGAATGTTTCCTTTCCCATTCATTTGTATGAGAACAAAGCTGGGAACCTGTTCTCAGAATCTAGTTTTCCAAGTACAGCTGATTATTTCTTTTTTTTTTTCCATACCAGGAATCTTTTATTAGTTATCTTTGAGAATTTAAAACTTCAGACAGTAACAATTCCAAGTGTTGATATA
>NDGN011465711.1:0-10254 GCA_002564285.1 Tympanoctomys barrerae
GGGCGGGGGCCTGGGAATGGGAAGCACAGCCAATTTCTAGGTGTCCTGATGCGCGACCTTAACCCCCATCCCTTCCTGAAATGGTGCCTGCGTAAACGCTGTCAGCGCGCAGGCATTGCACCGAAGCCCCGCTGCACCTGCTGCCTGCTTGGCAGAAGAGGGCATTTCTCAAGTGACCCCCACGGTGGTTCTGAGGTCTGCACTGCTGGGCCGCACTTGGGCCTGGCGCTGCCCGCGCAGTCCCTGGCTGCCTCTGAGCTCAGGGCCCGGCTCGCCCAGACCGCGGTGCCGGGTCCCCTGCGAGGGGCGTGCACACCCTCCCGACGGCTGGGTCTTCTCACCGTGCTGAGGGCCGCTTCTCCAGCCTCTCTGTTGCCTCTGATTTTCCTGCCAGCTCCTTCTCGTTCTCCAACATCTACTTTAGATTTGCTCTTTGCCAGGTAGTTAATTTCCAGGTGTCTGGGCCCTAGTCCCAGAGAGAACGCATTTGTCTGCTAATTGCTAGTCCACAGTAAAACATACATGTAGCAACATTATGTTATAGTTTTATGATATAATGTATAGTCTATATATAATATATAAATACATTAGTTTATATATAATATATAAATATGTTTTTTCATATATATATATATATATATATATATATATATATAATTTTTTCTTTGTGTCTTGATTTGCTCCCAGAAGAGAATTGGTCTGAATTGCTTCATGTCCCGTTACCTAATAGAGATTATTCCAGGTCTGTCGTGGCCTTAGTTAGAAAGGAAGGAATACAGTTAACAAGACTTCAATGTTCGAATATGCTTTTCGGTTCATTTATCTTGCTTTATTTCGTTATCTTGTAACAGCGGCCTGCATTCCTGGGGCTCCGCGCGCCATCAGCATCCACCGACCGCTAGGCGTCGCTAGATCGCCTTCTCGCCTCGGAGGCCGAGCCTCTTCCCCTCCATCTCCCTGCAGCGAGTGCGGGCTGGGTGGCGCGCGCCCGCGGTGCCGAGGGACGAGAGCCTCCCCTCCCAGGTGTGCTCAGTGCCTGCTACCCAACGTCTCTTCCTCTCTCACCCCATCACTTCCCAGCCTTTACTAATCATTTATTTACATTCAGGTTACTGCTGCTCTTCTTGGCTTCCACCTATGATGGAATCATTTCTAATCTGAGGGACAACTTGTGTGATTATGCTAATTAGTGTTTATTCTCCTAATATCCATAAACATTATAAATTCTAGTCTAATTGGAAATTATGCAGACTATTTGCATATGCCAAAGTATGACACATTACTCATTAAAACGTCCCTTTTAAATTATACCAATGATATGTGAGGAAGGTTTACTGATTTTTAAAAATAAATTAGTAAATTAAAAAATAAATTGGGTCAAATTTACCACCCATGAAGGGCTATTTTTATTTAATAATTTAAAATTCATTGTTCATGTCATTTAACACATTTACTGTTAGCATTCATACTTTGTCTACTTGAAGGCCAGGCCCCTGGAGTCACGTGCAGGAGACCCCGGGAAGGATGTGCACTGTTCATTTCCAGCATCTTGATGGCTCTTGTGTAAAACCAAGCTGTAACCACTGAGCCTTCCTCGCTGCATTCCTGGAAGTCAGAGTCACGGGGCCCAATCTTCCTGATCTACAGCTTCTTTGGGATGCCACAGATTTAGAATTTTTAGTCTCCTGGAAAATGCTACAGCAGAAGTGCTGGTTGCATTTAGCAGATGGTTCATTATCCAAGTAGAAACTAAGGTCAAAACCTGTATGCAGAGCTCAGAGTTGCCACCTCTCCATAACCACAGAAGTTCTTTCCACACCTGGTAAGGAGGGTCGTTTCCATCAATTTGAGAATAATGACAAAGGAAAAAGCACAGCTGTGAGATCTGCTTTAGAATCCACATTCCGGGTGTCACAACAGCCGGGTGAGCTGGGGGAAAGGGAAGCAGCCGGGCGACCCAGGGGGCCCTTGGCCTCTCAGCTCTGGTGCTGCAAGGCTCTTCCTTGAGTCCCTCCTCAAGGCTTTGCTTTAGAAGATACAGTCCCTCCCGTGCTTCTTTAAGGAGTTTCCCTGGAGGTGATGTCATCGTCTATTGCTTTCTATTAACTTTCCAGCCCATATGCACCTGGCATGTCCTTGTAGTCCCCTTTAAATTTTAATTACCTTATTTTATTTTATTTGTATTTCAGGCAGGGTCCACAGTGTCCACCGAGCCTCACTGTGCAGATCAGACTCGTAGTGATCCTCCTACTTGCAGTCCCCAAGTGCTGGGATTACAGGTGTGCGCCACCACGCCCAGTCTCAGTCACCCTCTCATTGCGCCCCTGGGATGGGGCTGGCATGGCAGGCCTGGGATCGAACTCCCAGCCTCTGCATCCGCCTAAGCAGGAGCTTTAATCTGCTGAGCTATTTGGCTGGCCCTTTATATTCTCCCTTAATTTGTTACCATCTTTGAAATTCGGCACAACCAACTCCTAATAGTAGAGAAAAGAATCTACTGAAAAGCCAATTAAGACAGAGTTGATACTCGGTTCCAGCAGGAGGGTCACATCAGTAGTAGAAACAGGCTTTAGATTAAAAGATAATTCTAAACTTATTTGCTTTTGGAGGACTTTGATTTAAAAGTGTTAAACAATTTATATATCATATTTGAAAAGTAGCAAGTCTACCTACAGAATTTTCAAAATAAATTGTTTATCTCTACAGCAATGTGCAGACCAGGACTTAGATGACAGGGCCAGAGCAGTTCGGTATTCATCAACATTTAATAGAGACAGAATTGTTTTCCATGCAGACATTCCTTTAGCTGGATTCCCAAATGAGTTTGTATCTGAATTTATTCATTTTGTGATTTAAATAAATGAAATTTCACTAAGATGCTGCTTAATAAAAAATGATAGAATGCAGCGCAGTGTTGCTCTGCCAGGTGGGCGGCACAGGATGCGGCCAGGGCTTGCCTGCGGCCACATCAGCAGGGCAGTTTGACTTCTGCAGCCCTGGAGACAGGGCTGAGTGATGACGGAGAGGAGCTGCAGTAGATTTAGTAGACAGCGAACTGTATTTATAGATATTGAAGTGCATTTTAAGATGGAAAGTTCTGCCCACTTAGTTGAGTAAATGCCTTTGACATCTCGAAATTGAGGGGCCAATAAAGAGTGAATTGAAGAAAATAAGTCTTCACAGAAGGAAGACCGACTTCAGACAGCCACCAGTAACATATCAGCTCACCCAGCCTGGAGGGCGCTTCACTGACCACAGGCCGGCCAGGGCACGGGCTCCCGGCGCCACTTACTGCTTCCTGGCAGAGCGCTGCGGTCACCGTTACCTGCACTTCTTGGCAGGATGCCTTCTGCAAAGGTGCAAATCTTTCTTCAGATTCCTAAGTGTCTTGACTCTGTTTCCATCAGAGGCACCATGCGGCGGGGTTGGGTTAGGGCGGATGATAGCTCCTACCTCTGAGAACATTTGGGGCCATCAGAGATGACGCCGGCGGCGTTCCCAGGGCAGTGTTTTCAAGAGCACGAAGCATGACCCTCTACTGCATGCAGCAGGCGTGTCTGAATCACAGAGTAAAAAACATTACTCCATTGCAGTTCTCTTTTAATCTTGTCCATTAGGCAGGGAACATTTCACTGTGTGCTAGCTTACGCCTAAGATCTTTCCAACATTTGAAATTTTTATTGTTCATAAAGAGAAATCAGGCCTGATCCTCAAGGCCTTTGACACAGAGAAGTAATAATATATTAGCACTACTTTAAAAATTATTCTGCAATTATCATTTAGTTGTAACTTGTTACATATTTACAGAAATGATTAAAGTTTGAGTATAATAAAACCAAGAAACTGGATCAATATAAGTAAGCTTTTTGTGTGATTTTTTTTTTAATGTATTTAGTACAGGACCTACAGGTTCTCACTACACAGATCAGACTCGTGGTGTGAGGCGCACGCTATCTCATTCACAGCCTCAGTGCTCGGAGGCCAGGCCAGCAAGGTTTTCTGGGGATCAAACCCCAGCAGCTGAGCTCCGCCTAAACCAGCACTTTAGTCCGCTGAGCTATGTGGCCAGCCCAAGTTTTTTTTTTTTTTTTTTGACAGTGTTGTATCCTGAACCTGGGGTGCTCACCCTGAGAGTACAACACACACCCTTTCTTTATGTGGAAACGGGGTCTCAATAAGCAACTAGGTTGTTCAGGCTGGGTTCAAACTTGAGATTTAGAGTTGTGTATCTAGAGTTGAGATTGCGGTTGTGCATCGCCACGCCTAACTTCTAGAAACCCTTTCTAAGTGATGCGCTAGGTGGATGAATCTCGGGTGCATGTCACAGTAGCGGAAAGGAGACTGGAGCTTGGGAAGCACCTGGCTAGCGCAGCTCCGTGGGGAGACGAGAACCCCGGCAGGGCTGCTTGGGCGGCCTGCTGGCGTCCTCGGAGCTCGCCGAGCCGTGTGGCGTGACGCAGGAAGCCGGGCAGAACTCGCTTCATCCGGAGGAGCACATTCAGAAAGTCACGCCTGCATCTTCAGTATCATAGCAACACACATGTTAGAGCGCACGAGATCTTTGTAAGAGTCCGAGTCTTGCGGAGGAGTCTAACATCATAAAGACAGAAAGATACAGAAGCTCGTGTGTGGAACTTTCTGCAGCAGAGCCGCTTGGCGGATCCAGCAACTAATTCAAGGCAACCGTGCAGCTCACGAGTTCCCTCGTTCAACTTTATATGGAATCACTTAGGTTGTCAAAAATCGCTGATGCCTGGGCAGGGTGAGGCTCAGCGGCATAAGCGCCTGCTCAGCAAGTGAGGGTCCTGAGTTCAGTCCCCGGCTCCAAAACACACACCCCACAAATTCGAATGCCTGGCTGCCTAGAGATGGTAAATGGAGCGAGGCGAGGCCACCCGGACCTGCAGGACTCGGGAAGCCAATAGGGCGGATCTGATGCGCTGCCTCATCCAGACCGGCCTCTGGGCTCCCCACGCCGCAGGCTGCGCGGTGTGCGCCCGCTTACCCCAGCGCTCTCTGAGGCCGAGCTTCAGGGGTCAGGAGCAGTACAAAGAAGGCCGTGCGAGGAAGGCGCAGAAAACGTACTGCGCAACTGCTTCTAGCCTGAGAAATTAGACTAGAGATGGATCCGCAGCTTGCACATGGGTGTCCAGAGTGAACTGCGTCCCTTCCCCCGTTCCTGAGGACTGTCGCCTCACTTGTGGCACTAAGCATTCGTGTGCGCAGCGCTCCGAGCCCACTGGAGAAACCCAGCGTAGTTTTTCAGGGTTCACAGCAGTGCTCCCCTTTGTGCTGTCCGGCCGAGGGGTCTGAACGGCGCAGCCTCAGGTGCCCACCGTTGCAGTAGCACAAACAGTGGTGTTCCGCACTAAAACTCTTCGGTGTTCTCTTTATTCATCTCGCTCTCTCCCAACAACTGTTAATCGATGACATTTTTGCTGTCTCCACAGTTTTGCTTTCCAGGGAGTCACATAACTAGAACCAGAGTATGCAATCTTTTTAGATGGGCTTCTTTTACTCTGTAATATGTACTTATGTTTCTTCCATGACTTTGTATGTCTTAATAGTGCGTGTCTTTAGTACCATCCCTTATCAGATTATCACAGGTTAGCTATTTACCTCCTGACGAACATCCTGGTTCTTTGAAATTTGAGCTATTATGCATAAAGCTGATATAAATGTCACGTGCAGGTTTGTATTCATGTAGGTTGCTACTTCCTGTGAGTGCACACCGAGGAACAACATCCTCCAGTTGTGTGGCAAATGTATCTTAGCTTTGTGCGGGGCTACCGCACCGCCTCCAGACGTGCGGTGCTGCTGCGCACTCCCACCCGCATAAGTGAGAGCTTGCACGCCGCACCCGCCTCGGCGTTGGCGTCGCCAGCGTCCCAGTAGGTGTGTCGTTCTAGCACACACACAGCCATCCGCTCCGGCTTCAGCGCGAGCCTCCCGGGGCGGGCGACGTGCCCTCCTGGCCCGGCTCCTGGGCGTTTTCTTTGACGAAGCATCCCTCTGGCTCTGGGCCGCTTTCCAGTTGGCTTGTTTGTTTTTTCACTATTGAGTTTAAAGTGTTCTTTGTGTATTTTAGATAATAAATCATCATGAGATGTGTCTCTGTAAATATCGTAAATATTTTCTCTCAGGCTATGGCTTATCTCCTTTGCCTCGCTACATTATTTTCACAGTGTGAAATATTTAGATTTGAACCAACTCACGGATGATGCGTTTCTCTGCGCCTTTGTGGTCATGCTCAAGGTCACAGAGATCGCATTTTATCTTTTCTTCTCGGAGTGTCATCATTTTGTGTCTGACACTCAGGTTTATGATACTTTTGAATTAATTTTATGAGGATTATAAGGCTCATGCCTAGATTCTTCGAGGTACTCACTTCCGTGCTCCGTTTCCAGCGTCGCTTGCGGCACCCTCTTTGCTTCCCCTATTACCCTCCCTCATGTGTGAAAGAACAGGTGACACACGACGGTGGGTCTCCTCTGGGACTGCCGATGCCACTCCACAGTCTATTCTTTTCATCAATGCCACATTCCACTGACTGCTATAGCTTCCCAATATAGCTTGTAGTGGATACTGCCAGAAGCTATTTGTGTTCTCCAATATTATGTTGGCTATTTTAGACATTTTCCTTCACTGTATAAATTTAGAGTTTTTCAATAGTCCATAAGTGATTTTGATTAAAGCAGCATTAAATATATAGGTCAATATGACATCTTGTCAAAATTGAATCTTTTAATCAGTGATCATTTAATATATTTGTTTATTTAGAGTCTTAAAGATATAATTATAGATCTAATGCATATTTTGTTAGGTTTATATGTATTTTATTTTGAGTGTTTATTTTATTATTTTTCATTTCAAATTCCACTTGTTATTTGCTGAAAGATAAATCAAGTAACAAATTGTTAGGTTTTTCTTGCATACTGCAGCTTTGGAATGCTCACTCACCGTTTCCAAAAGGTTTTGCTGCTGTTGCTTATTCTTTCAGGTTTCTACAAAGACCATCACGTCATCTGCAATGAACATGGCTTTGTTTCTTCCTTCCAACTTGCTATGCCTTTTAGTTTTTATATTATTAGCTAGAATGTCTATTATAATATTGAAAAGGAGTTGTGAGAAATGATATTTTTATTTTGTTTTTATCTTAATGGGGAAACTTCTAGAATTTTTAATTGTATAGTATAGTATTAGTTGTCAGGTTTTCTTTGTCGATACTCTTTTTTTTCAAGTTGAGGAAGCTTTTCAATATTCTTAATTTGCAAAAAGTTACCATGAATGTATGTTGAATTTCTCAAGCACTTCTTCTGCACATGTTCATATAGCCATGTGATTTTCCTTTTGTACTTTATTGATTTAGTAGACAGTATTGATTTTCAAATACTGAACCAGCTTTGCATACCTAAGATCAACCCTATTTGATCATTACATATAATTTTTATATATTTTTCAATTCTATTCATTAATCTTTTGTTGAGAATTCTTTTTTTGGCTGAACCGGGGATTGAACTCAGGCCCTTGCACTTGCCAGGCAAATGCTTGTTTTTCTGAGCTATTTCTCCGGCCCCTGTTGAGAATTCTCGCATATGTTCTTTTTTATATATTTGGTATAGGGTCTCACTATGCAGCTTTGACTCATAGTGATCTTCCTGTTCTCAGCCTCCCCAGCACTAGGATTACAGGCTGGATTACGTACACCATCACGCCCAGACTCTTTCTCCACTCAGCGTGTCCCAGGGGAGGGGCCAGTATGGCATGCTATTGTCTTTATTGAGTTTTCTTTATTGATTTAGTATGTTCATTTCATCAATTTCTGCTCTATCTCTATTAGTTTTTCCTAAAAATCATTTTGTATTTAATTTGCTCTTTGCTTTCTAGCTTCCTAAAATGGAAATTTAAATTATTGATTTTAGTCCTTTTCTAGTATCTGTGTGCAAGTGGTATGTAACTATGGCATAAATTTGCTCCTAAGTGTGATTTAACTATATCCTATGAATTTTCTTTTTCTGTTTTGAAATATTGTTAAGTTTCTCTTGATATTCCTTCACATATATTATAGTTTAGAAGTGTATTGCTTTTCATGTATTTAGGGCTACTACAGTTATCTTTCTACTATTGATTTTTTATTTAATTTCACTGTGGTCCGATAGTAGAAATTATGTAATTTCTATTCTTACACATTGGTGAGCTGAGGCTCTGTCTCACAGTGCATGCCATCTTGGTCTTTGCTCAAGGAGGCTTCAGAAATGTGCGTGTTCTGCTGTAGTCAGTGTCAGTGGTCTAAAAGTAGCCGTTCGGTGGTGTTGTCACACTGAGCCACACCCTATGGTTTCTGTTTTTGGATCAGTCAGATCTTAAAGAGATGGGTTGAAGCCGTCCAGTGCATAGAGAGCACTTCCTGGTCCTCAGCTCGGTCTGGAAAGTTTATATTGGCAATCCCAGGGTAAGCNTCCCAGGTAAGCGATTGGAATCCCATCAAGTTACAGCACTCTGCACTTCCGGAGTAACCCATGGAGAGAATAGAGACGCTGAAGCATATTTACAGCTATGGAGAGCTGACGGGTTGTGTCATCTCCCATTTTGTTTACTAGTTTTCCGTCTTCCAAAAGTGCCACTCCGGGGACCAACCCTTTAACATGGACATCCAGTGTGCAAATTATAGCAAGTGTCTACCATTCTAAATTTTTACACACATAGGCAGACACACACATACACACACACACACACACATTTTAATTTAAAGAATTTACATTATTGCTAAGTCAAAGGTTTTGTTGTTGTTGTTCTTTTTCTTGTATTTAGCACAAGGTCCACAAGACCCACAGGGTCCACAGGACCAGACTTGTCATGATCCTCCTGTTTTCAGCCTCCCAAGAGCTGGGATTACAGGAGCATGCCACCACACCCAATCTCAATCGCCATCTCAGTGTGCCCTGGGGGTGGGGCCAGCATGGCAGGGATTAGACCCTGGTCCCTGTGTCTGCCTAAACAGGTGCTTTAATCTGCTGAGCTATTTGGCCAGCCCTGCTGTTCTTGATCTCAGAATGGAAGTGAAGAACAAGATTATTTGCTGTTGAGGCCAGGATATAGAATTGCCAATTACAATGTCCTTCTTTCCTTAGCATAGCCAACAAGTTTTAAAACTGCAAAAATGTAATAAACTAAATAAAAAATTAATCCATTCTTTTACAAAGCTATTCAGCTCAAGCTACACAGCTAGTAAAAAATGTAAAAACCCATTTAGGTCTTTAATATTTTATGTCTTTATGAAGGAAGAATGCTCACCTATAACTACACCTCAGTTACCCTAAAATATCTGAGTCATCTACTCCGGCTTCTCTTCCTATCACGTCAATCTTTCACCTTTTACAAATACTTAGGTGCCTCGAATGCTCCAGAAATTACATTATGCATCTGGCATAACCCATGTCATGCTCTGACGGAGTTAGCCACGGAGAAGGAATGAGCCCAGAATCCGAGCGCAGAGAAAACGACTTTGCCGGCAGCGACTGGCTTTCTGGAACTGTAAAGCACAGGAAACTTTCGATTTTCATGTCTACTAGCAAAAGGAATAGCCCTTTCCAAGTGAATATTATTTTAAATATTAAAGAAAACAGACAAAAATACTCAAAAACATGTTCAAATGGTACAGTAAGTTTATAATTTCCCTATTTTTGCATGTTTATATTTGATCTTAATCAAAAGGCTGAGAAGTGAATTTTTGGTATACATTTAAAGCTTACTAATTATAACTTCTACATATAACTATCATAATTCCTAGTACAGTTTTCAAAATGCGTTTAAGTTAATTTTTAACTTTGTCTAAAATTCATATGCATGATTTACAATACCTGGGCTTCTCAAATATTAAATGCTGTATTTTTTTACAGTAACTTATTTCTTGTACATACCTCTGGAACATTGTCTTATATTTAATAGTGTTTATTTTAAAAACTCCAGGAAGCCAGCATGCTTGTCAACAAAGTAATTATACTTAACCAGGAAGTGTAATTCAGAGTCATAAGTACAAGATTAGTAAGTGATTTGAGCAAATATTCTAATTAGGAAAATCAAATCTTGCATGACCTATGCAGGAAAGATTTATATTATTCCCTAAGAGCATTAGTGTAAGAACATTGATTAAGGAAATATTTTCTATGATCACTTTACATTAAAAACAGCGTGTTCGGGTTTTATTCATGCACCCAGTCTGCATGAAGCATCTCCTCTGGTAGCCTTGACTCC
>NDGN011465723.1:0-16677 GCA_002564285.1 Tympanoctomys barrerae
CTCTTCAGATTCTGAAGGGAAACCCAGTGGAGGATTTCTTTTTTGTAACCTGTAGGAAGCACCACCACAACTTGCCACAATTGAAAATAAAGTTATATTTGATTATACAACTCAAGTACATTTTAATTTTGTTACTGTGTTTTGTTTATTTCCTATCACCTTTTATACTTTACAGGGTTAGGTGGGCTGGCAAGGTAATTTTTTTCTTTGGTCCTGGGTGGAAACCCAGGAAATCCTCCCTACTTTGCTTGTCACTCAGGTACGCATGGTCTTAATTCAGAAATTAGAATAAGCAGGCCAATATATGACTCAAATCCTGAACCCATTTAGAGCCATCTCTTTAGCCTTGAAGGAACTGGCCTGCCGAGGGAAAGATGTGAAAGGCAGGGTCAGTCTCTCTGTCCAGCTTTCCTGCTTCAGGCTTCTGCCCAGTCCTTCTCCTGCCCTCTTGTGTGAGCTTCAGAGAGCTGTGCAGGGTGGTAGGGAGGCAGCACCCAACAGCAGCCATAGGTCAGGTTAAATCCGTTCCTCAATTGGCTGCTATCCTCGCCCACCATCTGGCTGGCTCTTGCCGCGCTCTCTGTGATGTTCTCTCAGAGGGTCCTCTCAGTTCTTCAGAGCTCCCTGTCAGCCCCATTCAGCTGTGTTCCCTTGTTGAGGAGCTTGAGACTCCTCTTCAGCTGTTCATTGAGGTCCCTACTGGACAGGGCCCAAGTTGGACCCAGGGGTTGCACCTGCCTCCCTCTTCTTGCCTTGGCAGGCAGTCTAGGGAGTCAGGGTGCTTTGAAGGCATCTCCACAGCAGCTCTGTCAGGATGCCCAGGAGGCAGTTGCTCAGTTCAGTCCTCTCTCCTGACCTCCAGTTAGCCTCAGTTTAGTCCTCTCTCCAGACTCCAGAACACTCTGCTCCCTACCCTAGAGGCCTCATCCTCAGTTCCTAGGGTGATCTCTGCTATGCAGTCCACCAGTAGGGCAGGACCCCCTTTCTTTCCCTTTCTCCATCCACTTCCCTCTCACAAAAATTCACTTCCCCTCTGTACCCCTTTTCATGTCTTTGATTTGGCTGAAAGGAGTCAGAAACTAGTGTTTGGTCCAGGAATGTAGCTCAGCAGCCTAAGTGCCTGTCTGGCAAGCGCAAGGTTCTGAATTTGATTCCGGGGGGTGGGGTGGGGGGAGAATGAGAATGAAATCAGTGTTTGCACATCTGTAATCCCAGCACTTGGGAGGCTGAGGCAGGAGGATCGCTGCAAATTTGAGTCCAGCCTGCGGTACATAGGCCAACCTGAACTACAATGTTGAGACTCTGTCTCAGCAAACAAACACACGTGCTTGCCTGGCAAGTACAAGGGCCTGAGTTCAATCCCAGGTCAAAAAAAAAGCCCACAGAAAACAAAACAAAACAAAACAAAACAAAACAAAACAAAACAAAACACAAAAAAGGGAGAAAAAAACCTAGTCTTTACGAAATTCTTCATATGATTGGGGGCCTCACTTTGAAATTTCATCTGCTATGTCTTGCTACTTGAAATTTAAATTTCCTTTTATAAATACAATAAGGGCGGTACAGCTGTGCCAGGGGAGAGGGGTGTCCCCCCCCTGAGTCTATGTCAGCAACTTCTGTTGGACTGAGAGGACGCGGAGCAGGCAGCCCAGAGGTACAGTGGCCACCAGAGGGCAGCAGGCCCCGCTTCAAGCCCCTTTTCCTTCCTTGGACCCCTTGGCGCTAAATTGTTTCATTAGGTCTTCAGAGGCCAGAAGTCCCCAGGGTGCAGGGGGCTCAGCTCTGCCGAGATCTCAGCAAATTCCCTGAAAGCTGACACTGCGTCCTGGATTTCTTCACTGTTCTCTTAATTGGAGTGTCGACAAGGAACCAGTCTGCTTTGTGCACTCATTGCGTGTATAAGCACCTCCATGGTATGGGTGTAGAGCTGAAAGCTCACAGGGAAGCCTGTTTGGGGAGGGAGAGCCGGGAACACGGAGCTGCAGAACGGCACCTGCTGTTGCCAAGGCGGAGAAATCGGGGCTTTGGGAGCACTGGACAAAGAGCAGGGGGAGGGAACTGGGGAGGGCTCTGCAGAGGAGGGCAGATTAGAGTTAGGTTTTCTTTCTTTCTTTCTTTCTTTCTTTCTTTCTTTCTTTCTTTCTTTCTTTTTTAAAGGATGAGTAGTTCCTTTGGGGAGAAGAATGTGAGAATAAGGGGGAGGCAGACTGACAAATTCTTGGGGTATGAGGGAGGTGAAATGTAAGGGAGGCGGAGGGAGGGTAGTAGAAGGTGTTGTTGGAGCTGTGCTTGGGGGCTGAGGGGATAGAGGGCTAGTAGGGACGTGTGAGGGGGCGCTTTTTTTTTCTTCTTTTAGTAAAGACAGAATTTTTTTGTCCATCCCCCAGTTCAGGATTCGAGACTCTTTATCTTTAGAGATTTTTTTTTTTTTTAATTGGAGGTTATGGGAGAAGATGGGGGTAGGGGAGATGGGAGTTTAAGTTTTTCAGAGAAGAAAAGCTGGAATATTTGACATTGTTTAGTGGGTGGAGAAGATATTGTTGAGGGGACATCGATACTCTGTGGTGCTAGGCCTATCAGAGAGAAGAGGGCAAGGGCTTTGGATGTAATCAGACAGGGACAATCCTCTTCTGGCAGTATGCTGGCGACTGGGTGGTTGCTTTCCTCTTCTGAGTTGATTTTCTAATCTATGGAATGACAACAATTTCTATACCCTAGCGATATTGCAGGTATTGGATGAGATAATGTACATAAAAGTCTCAGTTCAGTTCCAGTAAGAGCTTGTTAAGTGGTCACATCTATTATTGGAATGATAATCATCTTCACATATTTCAAAGCTGTCACATGGAAAGGAGAACTTGTCTGCGCTGCTCCACTGGGTTGAATTAGGATGCAAGTTCCAGGAGAGGATTCAGGCTGGCTGGGAGGGCACAGACCCCCGCAGAATCACCAGGCCTGGGTCAGGCCGCCTTGTTCCAAGAGATCTTTGTTGCTGCAAGTAGCTGAGTGAGCCTGCGGAGGGCTCTGTCTCACTTGGATCTTTGCATCCTGGTGTCCTGAAACTATGCAGCAGAGCCTGTGGGGGAAAAGCTCCGTGAGCCATTAGGAAAGAAGGAGCCAGCTGTGGGAAGATGACCGCCTTGCTAGTCTAGGCCTGAGCTGTCCTGTCTCCTCAGCATAGAGAAGGGCTGTTCCCTCCTGCCACCAACTGAAGGGACTCCATATTCTGTGAAGTTTGGGGGTGATGAGGCGCTGTGTGCTTGTAAAACCCATACGATAATAATTGAGCCCCCTACCTGTACATGTGTGGAGAAGCCTTCTTCAGACCTAACATGGGCTTTCTCACTCACGACCCTGTGCCATCTTCTCTGGGAAGGCAGCCTCCTCAGTTCCACAGCAGTCCTGTAGAGGTTGGAGGAGAGAAGGGGATTCTGAGCAAGACACTTTCTCAGCCCTTCCCAGGGTCCTTTTGTTCCCAGCTTCTCTGCG
This sequence comes from Tympanoctomys barrerae, assembly GCA_002564285.1. Lineage (NCBI taxonomy): Eukaryota > Metazoa > Chordata > Mammalia > Rodentia > Octodontidae > Tympanoctomys > Tympanoctomys barrerae. The sequence continues at coordinate 3,490 of NDGN011465723.1, forward strand.
AGAGGGAGGCTTTTACCTGCTACCCTCCCCAGTGCCTAGGTTCATCAGAGAGGATCTTGCTCCCTTCCTCATAGGCATGAGTGTCGCAGTCTCCCTCTGTAGCTTCTCTGTGCAGCAGACCCTGTGCTCAACTAGCAGAGTGGTTAGTCAGGGAGCTGCTGCAGAAGTCCAGGGGATAAGCAATGGTGGCCATGGAGAGGGAAGAGAGGGTGAAGAGAGGGTGAGGCTATTTGGGAATAGCCTTGTTGATGGATTGATTGGGGGGAAAGAGAGGAATCAAGATCAACACCGAGGTTTTTGGCTTGGACAATGGAGTATATAGGGTTGATATACTCCCCATATACTCTATTGGGGTATAGGAGTATTGGGGTAGTTGGGAGTCAGCTGTGCCTGGCAAAAGGTTGGATTGTATCTGAAGGGCAAGTAGACCATGAAGGGAACAGTCCAGAAGGCACCCTCTGTGCGTTCTGACCCTGCTCCACATTCTCAGACTACTGAGCATGTTCCTGTTTGCTGCTTTTTAGGAAATAAGTGGTTAAGTCATTATCCGCACATTCATTTATTCAGTTCACCCATTAATTCAGATTTATTCACGGAACTCCAATACTTTGCCTAATAATTGCAGTTCAAGCTTCTTGAAAGAAAATAGTGAAAAATAATGTCCACTAAGTTCCCAGATTTCATGGAGCGCAGCGTTTTGTGAGGTCAAAATTACATATGCAAGTAAACAAGAGTAGCAGTAAGTTCAGAGCTTATAAGTACCATGAGGGCATGGGAGGGTAAGAGGACAGAAGTAACTGCAGGATGGGGAGAGGGGGTGAGGGCTGAACAGGAAGGTAGGGAAGCTCTCTCTAGAAGACAGCAGGAGACCTGAACAATGATAGGGAGACAGCTGTGTAAACAACAGAAGGAACAGCAAGGACAAAAAGCCATGAGCTGGAAAAGACAGGAATCTCTAAACACCCCGGAGGAAGATAGCCTGGCCCCTGTACTGGGCAGGAGGCTGGAAGGAGGTGGGGCTGGGGGAATAGATGGGAGTCGGGCATGCCTGGCAAAAGGTTGGGTTGTAGCTGAAGGGCAAGTGGACCACGAAAGGAATGGTCCAGAAGGCACCCTCCGTGGGTTCAGACCCTGCTTTACATGCTCTTAGCCTTGTAACAATACCATTGCCCCCAGTTAACTGGCCTGGTCTGTGTCCTGTTCATAGAACAGTCCATTCCAGACCAGGAGGCCCCTGGCTTCAGCCGAGCCATGAGCTTTGTGCGAATAGGAGTCAGGTTGCTGAGCATGGACTGCAACAGGTGATCTGACCCCAGAATAGTTAGTACCCAGATTCCTCACTCTCTGAGACCCTAGTCTCCCTGCATAAACCTCTCACTCTGTAAGAGAGGTGCTGTTCTGGCCCTTGGGAGCCTGCAGCCCCTCTTGTCTCTATGTTAAATAAAGCTTGTCCTTGCTGCATGCCTTTGCCTGTCTGTCTCTGTCTCTGTCTCTCTTTATACACATACTGCCTAAAGGTTTAGGTAGCAGACAGGCTGACATGATCTGGAAGATCACTTGTCTGCATGCTGAGTGAAGGGTGCCTTAGTACAAGAAGAGTGGAGCCAGAGCGGTTAGTCAGGGAGCTGCTGCAGAAGTCCAGGTGATAAGCAGTGTGGCCATGGAGAGGGAAGAGAGGGTGAAGCCAGGATATGTTTTGGAAATATAGTCTAAAGCCTTGTTGATGAATTTGTTGTGGAGAAAGAGAGAAATCAAGATCAACTCCGAGTTTTTGGCTTGGGCAGTGGAAATCTGGGGATGATATTCAATAAGCTAGGAAGATGAGGTGGACAAGTACTCGGGTACCAGTTCAGAGGTAGTTAACAAGGTCGTAATACTGTGGAATAAAAAGAGTGAACATTGTGCAGGGGTAACACTGGCTCCAGAATACGCAGAAATTCCTGTCTTATTATTCTTTCTTTTTAAGTAGGTGGCTATTAGTTATTGTTCTAAGAAGGCTATTCCAGTGCCCACCTCTTTATCTCTTCCCATCAGTGAGAAGGTTTTAGAAAGAAGAATAAAAGGATGTACATATTCCTTTTCTGTCAGGAACAGTAGTTGTAACTTTCCCAAATATTTGCTCATGCCATACTGGCCAATACCTACTCATGTGGCCATGGAAACAGAAATGTAGTCTTTAGCTATCTGGGGAAAATGACAGGGTCAGCAAATTGGAATTCATGATTCAGTTAAAGATCTGTTGCAACTGGGCTCCCAGAGAAGGAGAGGAAGGGACAGGGCTGTGGACAGAGCATGGGGTCACTGAATTTAGGGTCTTGGAGTCTGCTGTAGCACAGTGTCATCTGAAATACACATGTCAAGGGCTGAGAAGCCAGAGTGAATGCAAGAAGTCATCTACATAGATACTGAGCATCCTCAGAAGTGACAACAGGGACAAGTGGGAGAGAGAGGCTGGGCACCGAGGCCATTAGTACATGAAGGAGGGGGGCTGTGAGGAAGGGCATCCCGTCCTGACCTTTAGCAGAGGGAATATTTGGACAAAAGAGAAGATGGGGAGCATGGAAGACACCTCTTTCTCCTTTTGGATCTGAGATAAGTGAGGCTGAGGGAATAAGTAGCTTTCTCTTGAGAGGGCTGTAGAAGTTGTGGAGTCTCAGGGTGTCTTAAAATGTTACCTAAAGTTAAGTGATAGAACACTCAGCAAACTTGGGCATATGAAGGATTTTCTGATAACGGATCAGCAGAAGGCTCCACGAAAGGGTTTGAGAAAGGGAGACTGGGCAGAGATTTGGGCAGGACCAGGGGCAGGCAGAGGCAAGTGGCAGTGGGGGTGGACAGCACAGATCCCTGGAAGCTTTGACTGGGTCCCAGTGATGACCAAGATCAACAAAAGAGGTGTAACAGCAGGGTCTGGGGAACTCCCACTCTTGTGAAAGGGATCACCACAAGGTGTAGATCTTAGCACCTGCCTGCTTTGAGGGTTTGGGGCAGCTGATTCCCCTGGGTTAAGGTGGCAACAATCCCACAGGAGCAAGAGATGTACGGGAGCAGAATACTTAATGGCTCCCCATCGTAAATGTTTGTACTGAATCACCAGAACTTGTGGGTATGTTAGCTTACCTGGTGGTGGGAATTAAGGTTGCAGAAGGAAGTGAGGTTGCTAATCAGCTGGCCTGAAAATCGGCAGATTATCCTTGATCAGCGATGACACACCATTTAGAGACAAGTGTCCAAGCTGTGGCCTAGAACCTACGTATTTATTCCAAAGTGTCAACACTGCTGTTAAACCCAAATAGGGAGGTTTTAGATTAGAAAAAACAACTTATACGTTAACACACTGATCTTGAAAGAAAAACAGTGTGTGTGGCTTAGGTTATCACCACTATTCCAGATGATCCAGAAGTTTCCTTAAATCTGGAAGGAGGCAGAAGAGAGAACCAGGTTGATGGCAGGGGGAGAAGTCCTTGACTGAGGCTGCTGGCTCTGCAAATGGTGGCAAGAGGCTGTGTGCTGACGAGTAGGGGCAGCCTCTCGACCTCTCCTACCTGGAAGGGGCCGGGAAGCATGTTTTCCCCCCAGCAAGCCTCTAGGAAGGAATGTGGCCCTGCCACCTCTGTGATTTTAACCCAGAGAGACCTACTGGGATGCCTGAACTACAGAACTGCAAGGTAATAAATTCGTGTTGTTTTAAGCCAGCCTGTGGTAATTTGTAATTAGCAAATGAAGCCAGGATGAAAGGCTGTCCTCTCCTGCGCCCTCCTGCAGGGAGAGATGCTATAACAGCTGGTGAGGCAGAACATTTATTAGCCCATGTTTCACAAGGAGGTGGTGTTAATGTGCTAACAAGAATGTTCCCGAGTGGTTTTGTCTCTTGCTTTCCTACCCTCTCCCCCAAGGGCACAAGCCTTCACCGGACTTTTCTCCCCTGCCTCTCTCCTGAGATAGCTGCTGTTTTCTCTCTTGTTTGGTAGCTTGGGGCGGGGGAAGGCAAGGGTCCCTTTGTGTATTCTCCAGCCCAGGTTTGGAGGTCCATGTGGTATGTGGGAGGTTGTCTGGTACCTGTCTGCTCATCTTTTTTTTTTTTCTTTCTTTCTTTTTTTTTTTAGGCGGAACCGGGGATTGAACTCAGGCCCTTGCCCTTGCCAGGGAAGCACTTATTCCACTGAGCCATCTCCCCAGCCCCTTGTCTGTCCATTCTTGAAACAGACACTTTGTTTCCTTTTTGTGCCTGCTCTCTGGGTACCTGGCCCATTGGCTGCCCTCAGGGAGTAGAAGGCTGGCATGCTGGTAGGTCTCCCTGGACCCTGCTGGTGAACTTGGGAGACCCTGTCTGAGGGATTCTAATGGGCAAAGGCCTGAAGGCAGCTCTGACCTGTAGCTAAGTGCAGCTAAAGCTGAAAATTATCCGAATTCCATGTGGGTTGAGAGCACCAGACTGTGAATGTTGGTTTCATTTATATGTGCTAATCTTTAGTTGGTAACTCTAGGTTGACTTTCCCAGGTCCTAGCTAGCTGACTGTTTTGTTTTGAACTTCATTTAGGGTCGCAGCAGGGATCATGGAGGGATTTAAGATATGGGCTGATCCCAGGCTCAGAGTCTCCAGTTGGCTCGGGGTTGTACATTTATTAAGCTTTGTCTGAGACTGCAAATTTTAGAGGCCCACCCTGAGGCTAACTGCAGAGGTGTGTTGGACTCCAGACAAGTAACAAGGAACAGGGCCCCTGTGGAAGGGAAATGGCCTTGTGGGTAAAAGTGGAAAAAAGCTCAGGGGAAGTATTACAGACCTAAAGGATAGGAAAAAAGTGGACAAGTTATGCACCTGGAACCTTCTGTCTCTAAAAGTCAGATTTACCTAGGGAATCAAGGGAACATGAGTCCAAGTAAATAAGATACAAGTCTTGGTCTTGCAGTGAGAAAAGTCAGAGAACAAAGAAGGCAGTTCTATTGATTGAACTAGAGAAAGGTAAGATTTTTTTTTTTTTGGAGAAAGGTTGAATTGAAACAGCGCAGGCTTGAGATAATATTAAAGAAAGAGGAAACTTTTCCATGCCCAAATACTTGGGGGTGGGGACTTGGACAGAGTAGAATATTTATTACTGTGGCAGGAAGGAACGGGTCCAGCGCTAACAATGATGTAAAACAGGAGGAGGCCGCTAGAGGGAGCCAGGAACCACTGCAGACAGTCAACTTGCAAGGCGCCAAGGAAGGCAGGTTTAGGGCGAAGCCTCAGCATAATTAGGGAAGTTTCAGAGATACACAGTTAATCTCTCTAGGGGAGAGTATTGTCCATTTCCCTGGGACATATTCCCGGGAAATGTGCCTCACAGTGACCGAGAAGATGAAACACATAGCGGAAGTTCATGTACGAAAGCAATAGATGTAGGCACAGCTGAGTGAAACTGGGGCTAATGGGAGCAATACTTTAAATATTTAAATATCCCAAGAAGAGCGTGGACAGAGGAGACGAGGCTTGCAAGCAGCAGAGAAGAGACACCTTCCTAGGACCGTGCACATCCACGGTGATGGCTGAGTATCTCTCCTCGGCGACATCTGTCTGTGGCACCTTGAGTCTGCACTAAAGTTTCCTACTCTTCCTTCTTACTAAAGCCAAACCAAACCCCTCAGAACACACACAGAAACATGTACGAGGTATGTGGGCGGGTAATTGCCTGGGACCTGAGAACACGCTTGCATTTTCGAGTTTTGTTTGGTGGAGCTGGTGCCGTTGTCTTCCACGTGTCCTGAGTTGCTCTGATTTTGGAAAAGATGGACCTCCGAAGTACTTGGGGATGCGCTAAGTCCATCTTGAAGATACTAGAGGAGACACACTTTTGTCAGGGGAGAAGACTGCTGAGCTTTCGTTTCCTTGCACTTGAATTAAAAAGAAGTGTATTTCAAGTTTGTTGTCTTGTTACTTTTGAAATTAGGAAGGGGTTTCTGCTCAAGTTTAGGGCTGGTTTTGCTTGCTGGCGTTGAATTCATATTTTGCAACTTCCTGAGATGCTTACTCAAGCGAGCAATGAGACTGAGCTGCTTGGAGAGAGGCAGAGCACCACTGGGAGTAAAACTAAGTTCTCTTTAGACCCAATTCAGGAGTTTTGGGTGCCAAGAGTAACCGGGCCACCCCACAGCTTCAGGAGGACACGAAACCAAGTGATGAGAGCTATTTGTCTGCACATGGGGTAACAGCTTTCTGTCTTTGCAAGGGTTAAATGATCGCTAGGTGTGAAGCATTTGGAAAAGGGGCCTGCCACATAATGGGAGCAGTGTGCACCAGCGGGCCGTGTGGTCATATACATGATCACAAACAGCAAAGCGGGAGATAGCTGTGATGCCCTGCTGGGCTTCTCTGTCCTACTCTTCCTGCCTCGCCTGTTGGAGGCCCACCCGTTAGGCCCAAAGCACTGAGAGAAAACAAAGCTGTTCTATCCTTTCTGCATGTCCCCTCCTGACAAAGTAACAGGCTGGGGGAAGCACCGTCCAGCCTACCTTTCTATTCCTTCCTGCCTTCTCCCTGGGAGAGGAGATACTCTTGGGACCTTAAACCTGGCAGTGGCTTCTCCAGCTCTGTCTCTGTTCATTCAGTGAGTCAGAGGGGTCGGGGTAGAGAGACCATGGGGAGCAGAAGGCCCTGTGAGCCTGAAGTCTCCCATCCAGCTGGAGTAGGAAGCTCTGTTTTGAATTTCCTGGTACATCTGTGTAGCCACGGTGAAGGTGGGTCCTTTGATTCCCATTGGGCACCAAGCCTTGTGCCATTTTCTGTTAGTCTGAACTGAGTGATGGTCAGAAGGATGGGTAGTCTAGGGTGTCCTAATCTCCAAGATATTTCAGCTTTTCTAATCCATTTCTCTCAGGAAACTTCCTCTCCAATTTCTTTCTGAACTCCATAATCTCTATTATGTCGGCAAGAATTTTTCCTCTCATGTCTCAAGCTATGGCTTGAGAGAGATTTAGTAGAATTTTCGATCTAGTCTGGGAGGTATTTTTGGTGGAGCTGTGCATCCCTGTACTGGGGAGGGGGGAAGGATAAGCAAGGGACAGTGTGCAAATGGCCTATTTTTATTCCAGGAGAAAGCAAAGGAGGAAAGGAGATATTTTACCTGTCTCCAATCCTGCACACAGTTTGCCTAGATTTTCCTGGGTCAGGACAGTGCCTGCCCTGGTAGGGTAGGACAGTTGCTCTACTGGTCTCCTGAGAATCTTTCTCATGTGTCCTGGAGGGAGGACCCTAGAGATCAGCGATGGCTTTATTTCCATCATCCTACCTGCCCTTTAAAGGGCAGCCTTCCCTACATTTGAAAAACAGAAAGAGACTTTCATTCTCCCATTTTCTTCTTTATCCACTGAGTCCCACATGCCTTAGTGGAGGAAGCTGCCCAGGGCTGCAGGGGATGGGCATGTAGGAGGTAATAGGTCTGCCACGTGGGAAGCACTTGGTGGATGTTAGTTGAGTGGCCGTGGAAGCCATATACCTTGAGTAGCCCCGGAAGATGAAGGTAAGGAGGTATAGAGAAAGAGCTTTGAAGCAAATGCAAGGTGCTACAGTATGTGACTCAGGAAGTATCCAGCGCACAGCCCCAAAATGTGCTAGGACAATCAGCAAAGTGTAGAGTGCTAGAAAGCCAATGAGGAGAAGATTCTAGAAGATGTAACTATGTTCAGCTCTACAGAAGCAGTGCAGAGATTCAGGGCTGAGAAGCAGCCATGGGGCTTGTTGTTGCCTATGGGTTTTGGGTGAGCAAGAGCAGCAGGCTGGTGGGTGGGGAAAGGCAGGCTGCAGAAGGTGAGGAGGCACTGTGTCGTGTTGAGGAGGTGGAGGGCAGGTGAAGAGGGTGAAGTTTTTTGCAAAGGTTGTGTTGGGATGGGGAACTGAGCTGAAGAGCAGGGAGCTAAAGAAGAGTTCCAGTAGACTGGGAGTGTCTTGCCTCCTTTTTAGGCCCCACAAAGCCTCCACAGATCTGGGTTTGGATTGAAACTCTTTAATGCACAAATCTGACAGATGGTGGTTGGCATGAACAGAGGTAGGTAGGCACCTTGCAGGGCCCAGCATGGGATTTAGGCACTCTTGTCATTAGGGCATCAGGGATTGAGCTCTTCTATTATTTGTCCATGAATTGTCGTGGGTTTCACAATTTTGTCCAGATTCTTCTTGATTTTATGACTGAGCTTGGCCTTTTTTACCTCAGAGGTGGTTGCTGAGGAATATAGGGGGAGAAATGTCAAGTTAGGATTGGTTCCTGCCTCACTTGCCTGCACTCCAGTAACAGTGGGTTCTTTGATTTCATTTATGATTTCTCTCTGCCTCTCCATGCTCTCCCCCCTCCCATGATTGAGCCAAGGCTGTGGCACTGAGCTACTAGCCCCAGTCTTTTCTAATTTTCCCTTCTATTTGTTTTTGGTTTATTTTTACAAAGTCTTGCTAAATTTCTCAGTCTAATTTGCAATCCACATGCCTTCGCCCCCCAGAGTTAAAGTTGTGATTCCCCACCATGCCAGGCTTTATTTGCACATAATTCTTGGTCTCTCACAGCATTTTTTCCCCTTCTAACCCCACCAGTTTCCACCCAAAATAGCTTTACCCCTGCCCTTTTCTTCCCAGCTGCTCTGTCTTTCCCTGGCTCTTACCAGCCCTGGGAGTCAGTTCAGTGGTCTCTTCTGACTGAAGCATGGCATCTCTGAGACTCCTTCCTTGGGGGATGGGGCTGGGCTGCATGGGGTGTTGACTCTTTGGCTTGGGGGGCTTTATCTCTGTATTTTCTTCAGCAATCATCTTTTGGCTGAAGATGAAAGGCTCCTTAGACAAGTCCTCATTGGAGACATGGTCCTTCCTGGGATTCTTGGAAGGGATGAACTGGGTAGCTGTGACCAGAGAGGTGGAAGAGATGAGAGAAGGATCTCACGGGAGAAGCAGTCAGCCAGCACTCTGCTGGTCACCACCTAGTTAACATACATATAAGGACCGAGGCCCTAAATCTGTGAGGGCTCTAAAGACATTTATTGGGAATTCTACTTCCCCCCCCAGCAAATCTACCTTCCCAATTAAAAGATAAATTTTGCAAATGTCTGTTCCATTGTCTTATTCATAAGAAAAGCTCAATAATATTAGTTCTTTTGCTCTGAATTCTAGGTATAATTTGCATTTTCCTTCTCTGATTTCTCCCAGGTAAATCAAGGGAAGCCAGCCTGAGATGAAAATACCCCTACAGATAATCTACAAATAATCTACAAATCATCCACAATGTTCCGAAATGTTCATGGTTCGGGGCTATGGGTGCTAGGGCCTGGAACTTATGAGCTCCTCACTAGCTCTGCATCAGGGTGAGCTGAAAGTCTGCCTGCTAGCACTTGGCATAGGAGGTGGTACCCCAGTGATCATACAGCATGAGTGCTGTTCACGTGGTTCTTGATTCCTGGATCTTGGCCAGGTAGTGCAACAGGAGGGATTAAGGCCAAGGAGGGACTGTCTTTGCTCTGCTTTTTCTACAGGTAGAGAATTCATTATTTACGAAACAATCTTTTAGTACCACTGAATTTTTTTCGGGGAGTTCTTTTTGAGACAAAGTCTCCCTCTGTGTAGTTCAGGTTGGCCTTGAACTCACTATGTAGCCAAGACTGGTCTTGGACTCACTTTGATCTTCTTGACTCCAAATGCTGGGATTACAGGCGTGTGCCACCACACCCAGTCTATCACTCATTTATTCTAAAGGATTCATGGTACTTACTAGCAACTGTGTGCTGAGCCTTTACAGAGATTTTATCTTCTGGCTCTGCAGCAGAAGAGGTTAAAGTATCCAGAGGTCTTAACACAGTTAACATGTAAATCATTTCTTGTGACCACCCAACCCTTCCCAGCCCCGGCAGTTTCAATGCCCCTTACTTTTTTTTTTTTAGTGGGAGCAAAGTTTATTAGAGAAAGTAAAATGAAGTATGAGAGAGAAACTGACTCTGCAGAGTGAGTTTGGGCTGAATAAAAGAGGATAAAATGAGATAAAAATACACCCTGGAGGACACAGGGTGGGCTATCCTGAGGAAAAGCCATGACGGCCTCCCCTCACTCTTGTCTCTGTTTTTGGCAGCTTCTTCTTCTTCTTCTTTTTTTTTTTTGTGGCCTCAGAATGCCTTCAGGGCAGGTCTGATTTAGCTTGAGGATCTGGAGATCGAACCATAGCATCCTGAGCCTCACAGCTTTGTTTAAGCAGGCACTTAAACAACTGAGCTAATATGCAGGCCCCCTTTGGCAGCATTTTGAATACACTATAAATTTATTTGATCCATTTTATTTCTTTTCTTTTTTCTAGGCTGTGCTCTTGGTGAGGTGATGACTGAGGTCTCTGCCCAGGTGTTAGGACACCCTGAATCCCTAGAAGTGTGTCTGCCCTGAGGAAGTGCCCACTAAGTAGCTATTGAAAGTGTGTGATTTGCCCTCACTGTGCAGAAGGAGGGAGAGTGGTCCAGAGAAGTATAGTGATTCTGATTGTGTTGCCCAGCATTAGGAGAAGCTGTGATCTAGTGGGAACCTCTGTTGACTTGAGGCTGCCCTGATTTGGTCTAGTTTGGTCTCTCTGGTCCCAACCTCAGGCTTTCTCGGTTGTAGGATTTCTGGTGTCGAATGTCCTTGTTCCCTGCCTCTGTCGCTAAATCATCTATTGTGTGGACTTCACCTCCCACCCCTCTACACAGCACATTACAAGGTTAACAAAGGACCTTGACCCCTAAGGGGCACCAGGGTATGGGAAGGAGGACACACTCACCAGGAAGGATGGCCAGAGAGGTGGATGCCAGGCTGGCTAGCAGTAGGAGAGTGGAGACTTTCATGGCAGAGCAGGAGCAGGAACAGTTTTCCTGAGTAGGCTGTTTAGAGCTGCTGAGGAGGCAGCCTGGAAGGGGCCTTATTTATTTGGGGAAGGGACGGGCTATGGGGAAAACTGGTTCAGGTTTGGACCTGAGAACACCAGATTTTCCTTCCTGAGCTTCCCATTATGCATATGTTTGTTTTTAGGAACTGGATTTTCTGGGAAGTTAGTTAATAAGAAAGTAAGGCCCCCATCCTTCTGCCTGGCCTGGGACCTGCCAAGCTGGGCTGGCTCGGGTTCTGTCCCTGTAGGGCTTCTGATTAACTTCCTGGTGTGGGTGACCTTTCTTCATGGTGCTCACTGCTGAGATAATTTTATTTGTATTCATGTGGTAGATTCATTAATATGCTACCCCACGAAGAACAAAATTTCCACTATGGCTGGTATTATATCTTGTGATTATTTTTCAAGCACCTTGGAAGTAGCTGGCATATAGCTGGTACTCAGAAAATATTGGTTGAAGAATGAATCAAGGAAAGGTTAGACAAAAACTCCCCAACAATACAGGAATGAAGGAATGAGGCAGATATGGAAGCCCCCAGAACTGTGCTGTGTTGGTTCACATGAGATATAATTCATGACGTTTGTTTACTGAGCAAAGAAACTCATATTCACAGAAATGATGTGATTTGTAGATTCACATATCTGGGTGCCTTAGAACCAGGTCCCCCTAACTCCATATCCAGGGCCTAGGAAGCCAGTGGAGGTGTGGTGCGCCGTAGGAGGCATCTGGAGAGCTGTGTGAAGGCCTTGGATCCTGGGCCCAGCCTGGGGACCAAACTAGTTGATCTTCTCTGTCCTCCTCCAGCTGGAGGTTTTGATCTCTCTGAGATATCTGCTTCTCGACTGTCTCTAGGCAGGAGAGGGCTGCCATGACCTGAGACTCCTCCTGCCTTTAGCAGAAAACATACTTGCTAGACATGCAGGATCCCACTGAGGGTAAGACCTGGCCCGTGGACCAGAGAGAGCGCTGCGCTGTGCCAGCTGGCAGGAGTCCACCTCTCTGGGGGAGGAGATCCCCAGGGGGCTGGCAGCTGTCCTCCAGTTACTCCACACAGCTCTCCTCAGGCAAGATGGGGAAGTAAAAGAAGTTTGTCTTGGGCTGCCTTCCACCTCTCCTTCCTCCAAATTTTCCCCTCTCAATATCAGTCTCCTTGTCTGTAGCCCAGGGACCTGGGGAAAAGGACAAGGACAGACGAGAACATTCACAGCGAATCTACTGTGAGGATTTCAGCTCTGCAGGCTTATTTCCTAATCCGCCGCCATCTTGAGGTCACCATCATCTCTAGGCTGGGCTACTACCATAGTTTTTCACTCCTCTTCTGGTTTCCAGGCTGTCTCTTCCACACGAATGCTGGAGGCATCTCCCAGAGTTCATACTAGCTCTGTACCTGAAAGTCTTTACCCACAAGATGAAGTCCAGACTTCTCAGTCCTCCCCCTTTTCCACCTCCTCTCTTAGCTCTGTGAGTCACTCCCTGCTCACTGAGGTGCATGCTATTCCCCCTTCAGGGAGCTCCTTCCCCTCCATCTGCCTGCTGTGTTCCTGTCGTGACCCAGATCAGGCCTCACCTTGAGGTAACCGAGCCTCCTTAGCAGCCCACCTCTTGTGGTCATCTCACTGCCGTGACCCCACAGTTCATGTTCATGTCTTCACCTTTGCATTACTACCTTCCCTTGCTACTTATCGAGTACATGCCATTTGTAGGTTTTAGAGATATAATGTTGAATAAAGTTGGCTGGTCCCTGGCCTGGTGGCCTGTAAGTGTCTAGCATTCATGGCAATCTATTGTAATTATCTTATGGAGGTCTATGGGTCATACTGGTCAGTTACCATTCTGAGGGCAAGAGTTGCAGTTTGTTTATTTTTGAATCCCAATTTATTGAGCACAGATCTTTATACTTTCTGAGTACTCCAGTCTGGTTTCGTTAAATGAGTCAATTTGTTTGTTCAAATCTGGCCCTTGGGGATATGTTCATTCAGTGAAGTGTCTCGTGTGTGTGTGTGTGTGTGTGTGTGTGTGTGTGACCTTGAAACTGTAGCAAAGCTGGGCATGGTGGTGCATGCCTATAATCCCAGCACTTGGGAGACTGAAGCAGGAACATTGCCATGAGTTTAAGGTCCTGTCTCAAACTCTCTCCCAGAAAAAACCCAAAACCAAAGCAAAAACGTGATGCTTTCATTATATATATATTTCACTATGTAGACCAGGATGGCCTTGAACTCACTATGTAAACCAGGCTGGTCTCAAACTCATAGCAACCCTTTTGCCTCAGCCTCTGAGTGCTGGGATTACAGGGGGGCATCATCAGGTTTTAGTTTTTTATATTAGCA
>NDGN011465725.1:0-10747 GCA_002564285.1 Tympanoctomys barrerae
ACAGGAGGATCACTATAAATCCAATCTGTGTAGTTAGACCCTGTAGACCCTGTACTAAATACATTTTTTTAAAAAGTATTCTCTTTGACCATCCACTTCCTAATGCTACTTGTGTGCTTCGCAGCATTTCCCACCATCTGAAATCACGTTTTTTATGTTTGTTGCTTGGCTTTTGATGGCCAGTCTCCACCGCTGCATGAACTCTGTGAGAGCCAGACTTGGGTTCTCCTAGCTTCCAGGTATCACAGAGCTGGAACAGAAGCCAGGTGCAGCCTCAGCACTGAAGTCATCCTATTCAGTCTAAGGGTGGGCACATGCCATGGGAAAGCCCCAGGAGCAGGGTGACAATGACATGCGGGACAGTGTGAGACACTGTGAGCTACTTCACAAGCAAAGCCAAAGGACCTGCAGGTTGCACACAGGGAAAATTTGGAAAATCACGAAGAAAAAATCACATGGCCCGAAATCTACAGCTGGGGGGCTATTTCCACCCCAGATCCGTTTCCCAGCCCACAAACGGCACAGCCCACCACCTCCTGGCAGGCAGCTGTGTCCCTTGGTTCCCACATGCCTTCCATGTGACTCACAAGCCTGTTCCTAGACATGTAGTCCACATCCCACTAGGGTCCACCCAAAATGTCCCGCCTTTTCCCATCTCCTCACAGCTGCGTTCCCCCACTTACTAAAGGGGCCTGAGGACTGGCCCATCACATGTTAAATGACCTCTTCTAGCTTGCCCATCTGCTACACAGCAGGGAGCTGTGGGCAGAGCCCTGGGCCTTGGAGGCAGGGACACTGGGCTCAGGCATGCTGCCCATTCACGTCCCCAGTAGTCCTGACCCCATGGACCGAAGGGCTAATCAGGCTTGATTGGTGATCGGTTTAAAGTCTTCAAAGTCAGCAGGTGGATTTCTGCAATGGCTCCTCTGTATTTCCACCTTACAGTGAGTAGACACAGATGCTGATGTGGTACCAGGGTCAGGCCAGCATTTTCTGTTTGGCACACCCAGGCCCTGTGCAAATCACTGCGACAAGTCACCAGGGTGCAGGTGGAAATCTGGTCTTGCTGGGTCAAACCTCACTGATTTTGCTCTACAAACACACGGACAATAGGGAATCCTTTTGTTCTTGGATGGGGTTCTGATAGCCCCAGGGCTGGGGTTCCTTCTTCACACCCTATCTGTGCAGGCTGAGTTCATTCTGTAGTTCTTTAAAATGCTATAGATAAGGGCCAACCAGATAGCTTAGCAAATTAAAGTGCCTACTGAGGCAGATGCAAGGACGGGGGATCGATCTCTGGTCCCACCCCCGGGAGTGCTAAGATAGGACTGAGATTGGGCATGGTGGTACACACCTGTAATCCCAGAGCTTGGGAAGCTGAAAACAGGCAGATCACTACAAGTCTGATCTGTGTGTAGTGAGACCCTGTAGGCCATGTACAAATACATAAAAAATAATAAAATGTATCAGATAGCAGCTCATTGCAGGGCCTCACTCAGTAGGCACAGGGTAGAGCTGTCCAGAGGCAGCCAAAACAAATGGGGCAGCTGCTCCCAACTCAGATGATCCGACAGAAGTTCAGCTGCTGTTTTGTAAATAGTCCTCCTGTGTGACAAGCTAAGCAGATATAGGCACATTAACAAGAGTCCTTTCAGAAGTTTGCTTGGCTGTCACTGCGGCGTGCAAAAGATGGACAGATTTCTGGGGTCTGAACCAATGGGCTGTGTCGCACACTAGGATCCCAGGTGACCCGTGAGAGCTGTCAGAGTGATGATGGAGATAACAATGGCTGGTGTTTTTAAGTGTCCATGTGCCAAGCCCTGTTCTGTTCTGTGTAATACAAATACTACTAACCATCAACTAACTATCTGCTATCATTATTGCCATTTTAAAATGCAGAAACAGAGGCCTGAAAGTAAAGTGACTGTAGAAGGTGGGAACAGTGGAGGTGAGACTTGAACCACAGTCTGAGGCCAGAATGTGCCCTCTGAGCATGGCTGGTACGTGTGGAGCAGGGTCTGGGCAGTGCATGGGGATGGGTACCACTTTGGTAAGAACATCCACCACCTCCCAGCATCAGCACTCAGGGTGAGAGAGGTTGGTCAGAGGTGAGGTCAAGGAAAGAGTGGCCTCCCAGTCCACCCAAAACTGAGGCCTGAGACTTGATCATTCATTCTGAAAATTCAAGCACAGCTGGCCAACTTGCCTGAAGTGTAGATGTACCCCAAAGCCTCACGCAGTCATAGGTGGGGCTCTGTTAGAGGCGGCTGGATCTAGAGTGTGTGCCTGATGCCTGGTGCGGTGCTGGGGCTCAGAGTGCTGGGAGTAAGGAGGGCTGACTGCTAAGTGGTCCACTGACTGGCTTGGCACCTGTCCTGGCAGGCTGGATCTCAGGGCAGATGGAGGCTTGTCTTCTCCCTTTCTTGCTTGCTTTTGTGGCTTCGTGCTTGCCATGGACTATTTCTCCACTGCGATCCCCCTTTGCCACACCGCCCTGCCTTGAAGCCAGCCAATTGCAGACTGAAACCTCAGAATCCCAGAGCTTGGGAGCTCTGTAAAACCGGGAGCTAAGTAAACCTAAATAAATCTCCTTTTGGATGTCAGGTATTTTGTCTTAGCAGTGAGAGAAAAGTAACTAAGACACCCTCTCCTCAGGCAAGCTGCCATCAGGCTGAGGCCAGTTCACACCCAGCCCCAATGTATGCTCACTCATGGTGCTCTCACAAGGCTCGGGCAGCCCTCTAACAGAGGCTGGCCACTCAGAAAGAACGCTTTCCCCTGTGCCTCCTGAGACACTGCAGTGGGCTGCTATTTCATGCACTATAAAGAACTACAGAATGGACTTTTTCTTTTTATGCCAAGTGCAGGGCACACTGTGTTACCCCTCAAAACCTGGAGGTCCATATGTAATCACACCTGCAGTACAAAGCCCAGCAATGACTTTGAGCTACAGGTAAGTTCCTTCTGGAGCAGCCATTGCAGGACACAAGCAGCAATAACCGTGACCTGGATTATGTGCCTCCTCCTGTGCTCCTTTGGCTGCAGCATGGGAGGGGGCTGCAGAGGTCGTGCAGGCCTGGCATAGCCTTCTTTGGCCACTGGAGGGTTCTGAGGCCTGGTCTTAAGAACAGGCTCTGAAGCCCAGGTACAGCTCTTTGTTTGTTTGTTTTTGCTTTTGTTTATTTGAGACAGAGTCTCATTATGTAGTTGAAGCTGCCCCTGAACTCACTATGTAGCGCAGGCTGGCCTCAAACTCACAGCAATCCTCCTGCCTCAGTCTCCCAAGTGCTCAGATTACAGGCATGCACCACTGCACCCAGCTCCAACTATACTTTCTTAAGGGCTCCATGTTCCCCCAAAATCTATAGCCGGAGGACTGAGTGGATCCATCAGAGAATATGGCCCAGAGATGTAACAGAAGAAGCCCCACAGAAACCCCAGAATCTCCAGGAGTACCTGCCTGACCTGCACTGGGTTAGAACCCCAGAGAAAGATGGATCTGGGAGGCAGCTATTTAGGAAGAACCAACCCAGGTGAGCACATAGAGGACAGGACAAAACCCAAGGTACATAGTTAATGATAAATAACGGGCAGCACCAGCCAAGTTTCTAAATGTGAAGCCCAGCAAACCTCCAGAGTTGACACAGATGACTCAAGTTCTTGTGGGCTAACTGTGGCCCAGTTTAAAGCCATGAAGTCTATTAAGATAAGCAACTGTAAATCTCAACTCATCTTCACACTATTTCCATCTAAGTTAGCATCGTCCCCCCCACACAAAGCAGATAAAGTGATTTATGTGTGCCTGATCATCAACAGATTGAATGGAGTTTCACCTGTATTCCCTTCCCCTATATCTTATGTATGTGAAATAGCCAACTATATTTACAGAAAATGAACTCACTAGGTCTAGGAGATATGCACATATCATCCAAAGGAATAAGTGTTTCATTGATAAAGACATAAGTTAAGAGATGTAGAAGCAGAGAAAAAGACGTTGGGGCCAACAAAGAGACTGCGAGCAGGAGGGAGATTGGAAGAAGGAAAATACAAGAGAAACAGAAATAGAGTTCTCCATGCAGGCAAAAGCCCAAGTCTTGTTTGTGCTGTGGAGGAGGGTGTGCTTTGAACTCAGAGCGCTGCATCAGGAGTGGTGTCCGCGTGTCTGGATAATGTTTGGGTTATCTGCACCCTCCGATCTTAGTGCAACAGGATCTGCCAGTGGACCATGTCCACGGGAACAAAGACACAGAAAGGGTGCACATTCCTTCACACGCATCAGCCACTCTGACCTCCAGGGTACCCGGGCCACTTCTATCTGTGACATGTTCATCCCCTGTCAGTAAGTCTCTGTGCCTCAAGCAAGAAGAGTGGACAAACAGGCAGAAGGAAAAGGAGCTCACACCTATGACAATTTAATTAAAACCCATTTTCCAGTATGTTTCCTTCAGTATCACTGTTTTCTACCTTTATTACCAAAGGCGACTCTTTATTGCAAGTAAGGTGGGGGCAACCTTGGCTGTGGTCACCTTGCTTCAGGATGTCCTTGTCCGTGTTTGGGGCACTGATTGCCCTCCTCCTTTGCAAGGTACGATGCAATAGGGTGTCCTAACTGCTAGCTGATACCCCACTGAGTGTCAGAGCACTACGGTATGCATACTGTTCTCCATGAGGGTCACTTCAACTGGTAAATGCTACAGGATTGTAGATTAGATTCTGCAGAAATTTGAGCTTTCCTTTGTGTAAATAAATGTCACCTAATGCTTAGCAAACGCATTCGGCTGAAATGGATCAACACCTCGGGCTTCACATAGGAATGGCCATGTCAGTGGATGAGGGTTGTTAAGAACTTTTTTATTTTTAGGAAGCCTGAGTCTTGTCAGAAAGGGCCTGTGTGCGGAGGTGGAAATGATGCATGGAAGAAGGGGCGATGCACTAAATGGAAACGGGATTTTCATGCTAGTAGTTTTAGAGAAATTAATCCATAAAGAAATGAATTTAGTAGGACAAACGGGATGATTTCCACAAGCTGCTCGAAGTCGAGCCATCGCCTTATAATGAATAAAGCCTCAAAACAACCTGACAGAAGCAGCTGCCCTTACTCCTGACACGCCCTCCTCTCTGCCCATCTGCTTCCCACGTGTCTTCTCTGGCTCCCCCAAGGATACAAGTATTCACCTGCAGAGTGATGTGTCCCCATTATGTGATACATAACGGTATCAATTTTCTTGACTTATTAAAACTATTTAAATAAACCTTAATTAATCTATTCTTTCATTCATGCAAACGATGTTTATTAGCTAGAATATAAACATGCCTTCATGAGACTTACAGTCTGCTACAAAAGGGACCACTAATCACATACACACACACACACACACACACACACACACTCCCTAGAAAAGAGGATTTTGAATGCTTCGCCACAAAGAAACAATACATTTTTGAGGTAACAGATATGATAGTTACCCTAATTTTATCATTAGATAACATCTATCCCATAAATTGTACAATGATTATATGCCAATTACAAGCTAAAGTTTTTAAAGATAAATTATGATTGTGGTGTTATTAGGGAGAATTGCGTGGTCCTGTGAGACCTTGTATAGTCTCTGGATTTTTTTTAATTTTTTTATTTTTTTTCAGAACCAGGGATTGAACTCAGGGTTTCGCACTTGCCAGGGAAGCGCTTATTCCACTGAGCCATCTCCCTGAATCCTATTCTCTGGATTTGACCTACAATAGTGAACAATGTTTTCGTTATGAGCAGCTAAGTTAGATAAAAAATGTTACAGGCAGTCAGGCAGGCCCTTGAAGGGATAAGTGAAGAAGATAGAAAAAGAGATACCTTGCAACTGTTGGGGGAACAGGCACCCTGGCTAAGGGCCGAACCTCAAGACAGAAGACAAAACAAATGCACCCACATATTTCTTAAGGATAATCATCAGGTACTGATATTCTGAGTAGGTACTGAACACCTTGAGGAAGGCAGGAAGAGCCACTGATCCCCGCCTCCAGGAAGAGCCCCTGTTCTATGTCATGCCCACTTGCTACGTGACTTACTTCCCCATTGATTCCTAATTAATCAATTTTGCCTGAGAGATTATCCTCAGAGTCTTAATGGTTGACCATAGTTTTATCCCACCTCACACCCACCTTGAGATATCCCATTTTCCCCCACCTTGGACCCACCTCACCTCATGGTTTTGCTCTACAGAACTCCACAGAAAAGGCAGGGTCCTGAGCAACCCACACCAGGCCCCTTGTGTCTCTTTCTTAGACAGAAGTGTTCTTTCCCCAGTAAATATTTTCCACTGTTAACCTCTGTTGTTCCTAAAATTCATTCTCCAATTTTAGAGAACACAAACTCATACCAGACATGCAGCAGGCTGGCAGTTTCTTTCCCTTACATCACTTCCTTAGGAAAAGGAAGCTGCTATCTGTAAGAAGAGAGCCAAAGGAAGAACAAGTTAGAGACACAGAGATTAGGAAAAGGAACTACACATGCGAAGAGGCCGCAGAGGAGAGAATATGTTGTATTTCAGAAATTCAGAGTAAGCCAGGAACTGCGTCAGCCACTAGAAAAATAAGCTATCATTTTGCAGCTATTAATGTGGCTATAAACAAAAACAAGAGTTGGCAAAGATGTAAAGAAATGGAAACCCTCGTGCACTGCTGATGGGAATGTAAACTGGTACAGGTGCTTTGGAAAACAGAATTTAAACATACAACTACCACATGACCAAGCAAGTGTACCCCTAGGAATATACTCCATAAAATATGTTCACACAGACATTCATCCTTAGAGGTTCGTAGCAGCATTATTCATAGCAGTGAGACTGTCTAGCATCTGATGAATGGGCCAGAAAAATGTGAACAAGCTTCACCCATGACGTAGCTTATATCTGCATTTCATTCCTTTTTATGGCCAAACAATATTCTACTGGAATGAAAGCATGGACAAAAAAAGGGAAATAGAGAGGAAGCAATGGAAATAAGATTATTAAAAAGTAAAATCTCTACTATTTATTGAAATTGATGGAAAAGTCCTCTCAGGGATGACATCATTCGGGCTTCTGATTTGCATGACAGAATGAAGTGTAGTATTTTGCTGAGGAAAGGAACACACAAGCAGGCTGGGAAAAGACAGGAAAACAAGATCTTGATTTTTTTTTAAATTTGCAGCCCTCGTAAGCCCTTTCTCTAGGCCTGAAGTAATCATCCACAACAGAACATTCCCAGGGAATCCCTGGAGCAGATCGGGGGCACTTGCACATTAAGCTGGGGATATACAGTTGGATGAAATGGCAATGAGAAGGTGTGGTGGTGCACACCTGCAACCCCAGCACTCAGGAGGCTGAGGCAGGAGACCCACCGAGTGCAAGACCAGGTACAGAGCAAGACACTGTTTCCAATAAAAAGGAGAAAGAAATAATAATGAGAGTTCTGGTGCTAGCTTTAAGGCAGCAAGACCACAAAACAATCCAGAGTTGGTCTCAAAATTCCAGGAGGGCCCCTCATGGCCACCCTAAAATCTGCTCAGTGGGGCTGCAGAGACTGCTTGGTGGTCTAAGTGTCTGCCTGACAAGGTCAAGGACCCAGATTCAATCCCAAGCCAGCCCCCAACCCAGGAATGATAGTTCATGCCTATAATCCCAGTGCTGGGGAGGCTGAGAAAGGAAGATCACTATGAGTCCGAGCTGCATAGTGAGACCCTGTACCAAATACATAATTTTTTAAAGCATAAAAATCTGCTCCATGGATAGCTAATGGAACACACCTACTTCCCACTGACCAGTATTCATTCCCAGAGACCATATAGAGACAGACACTGTTTGACTAAAAGGGGGGAAAGATGTGGCTCTTCATATTCTTAGAAAAACATGTACACCAGAGTTGCATGACATTTAACTGCATCAAATACACCCACGTTCACAAATATGCCTGTGATGCATCACTGAGTTTCCTCAGTGAAATTCTCAAATGCCCTGAGGGTAGCCATGGGTTCTCTGTGCCATTTTTAAGATTTTTAAATGTCTGAAGGAAACCACAAACATGGTCACCTTAAAGGAGTCTTGGTTACCTACAAAGACTTCTTCCATTTGGGTAGGAACTATGTAAATTCCCTGGCAACTATCTACGGCTGCACCTTCGTCACCATGACTAATGAGTACCGGTAATAGTGTTGGCTTATTGAACTGGAGAAGCATTTGTAATATGCACAATTTGACAAGAAGAGATCTTTTGGAATTCGTACCTCATGGAGCAAGTGGACATTTGGCACTAGCAGTGTTGAAAACCACTACTTCCACATCCCCTGAAACAGCGCGTCAGGGCAGTAGCTGCTTCCTGGCTTAGGAGCTGCAGAAGCAGATGATATGATGCTGACAAATTTTTGTTTTCAGGATTTGTGTTTACAGTTGAAAACATTTCTTCCTTTGCATCTATGGGGTTTTAATTATTAGGTGTTCCAATGAAAGCTATGTAATGGCTCAACTATTATTGCAATGGTTTTGAAAACATGCTATCTTTTTTGATGACTATGATATTATTAATCAGCTAATTACCATCATTGGAAAATATGTGTCCAAGTAGTTTCTTAAAGCACCTTCTCAAAACAGAGTAATTTAAACTCCTAAAATGTATGGGTTATTGGCAGACAAAATGCACTTCTGTGTACAACTGTCTGGCTCTAAACAAAGACAAGAAGAAGTATAGGAACCCACGGGAATTGTGTGTCACCTGGTGGTCAGTTGGTGCTTTTGTGACATGCCCTCCAAGCTCAGCACAAGGTATTTGTCTGTCAGCAATGGTCAGCGAAGGGCTTAGCTGACACAGCGCTTCACTCCATGGGTCACTGGCAGCACAGACAGGTTCAAACGTACAAGATGTTGGCTCAAGCTCTTCCTGAATGCCTTTCCTACTTCATTAAGCTTTACGCAGAGCTATTTATGTAGGAAAATAACTCCCATTGGAACTCAAAAATAGAAGCCCACTGCTCAAATGAAATATATTAGACTATGTAGGAAGAATCTAACAACCTAATTCCTAGGGAATTTTTTTAAAAATAAGGCTGAAATGAGAAGAGACTTCACTATGTTTTGTTTTGAAGAACATTTATCCACACAATCATATAATAATGACAAGACAATAAGACCCCATTGTGGTCAGTTATCTGTTCTCCCTCCCTAAATCCCACTCAAGAATGCAAAAGGTGTCTGCCACAATTCATCAAAACAGATGGTCACCAATAGAATTTCATTTTCTTAAAATCTGTCATAAGTCAAAGACAAGCATTTGACTTAGTTCCAGGATACTGTATTTCCCTAGGAATGGTTGAGGACGATCAGTGAGTAGGAAAAAGCTAGGAGTAGGACAATTTGAATGAGATAGGGATGAGCTTATCTTGTTTTATAGGAACTCCATCTTCTAGCTTATATTAAAACTAATATTTTACTGAAATGCTCATTACATGTAGCTGTCGATCTTCACTGCCTCAGTCTTGGGTGACCGGAGACCATGATCCCTGGCCTACCACTTTATCTCAAGTGTATGGCAATAAAATTTATTGATGGAAGAGAAGAGCTAGTGAGAAAACCTCTCAGTAGGACACTTCGTTTGAAAGGCACACGGGGGAAGCTGGGTGAAATGACCTCCCCATGTCCCAAGTGTCTGGCAGTCTAACCATGCTGCTTCCAGGGCAGCTGCCAATAATTCTCAGAAGAGGATTCGAGCTTCTACTCTCAGGGGAAGCACCTGTCCTTTCATTCCAGGACTCAGTTTCCTGTGGAAGGACAGAGTTAAAAGTGAGCACCCCTAATCTGTATTTGAATCTTTTTATACACCTATGTGAACAGCTGAAGGAGACTTGTTTACACTCAAATTGCCCCCAACTTTATTTTTCTTGCAGTTGATTGTGTGTGTGTGTGTGTGTGTGTGTGTGTGTGTGTGTACTTGGAATCAGGACCTTACACTTGCCAGGTAGGCACTTGTGCTACTCAGATCTCTCCCCAGCTCTCTTGAGGTGCTATTTTTTTTGAGGTGCTATTAATTGCCACTGAAAACAAAGAAATGGCTGCGCATGATGGCGTATGCCTGTGTCCCAGCACTTCAGGAGGCTGAGGCAGGAGGATGGCCTCGAGTTCAAGGCCAGACTGGGTTACAAAGTGAGTTCAAGGCCAGAGTTGAGGAAATAGCTTAGCCATCTAAGGGCCTGCCTGGCAAGCACAAGGTCCCGAGTTCAATCAATCCTCTGTACTTTCTGCTGTGCCAGCCCAGAAACCAGGCATGGTGGTGCACACCTGTAATTCCAGCACTCAGGAGGCTGAGGCAGAAGGATCACTATGAGTCCAAGCTTCGTGGTAAGACCCTGTACCAAATAAATAAAAATTATTCTAAAAAGTAAGTTCAAGGCCAGCCTGAACTGTATAGCAAGACCCTATTTCAAACAGACAAAAGAAAAGAAAGAACTGAGAGATAGATTCAAGGTGACCCTGACAGTCCCAAAAAAAGGGAAACACAGTGTGAAAATAGAGGAATTTTTAAAGCCATTTCATCAAGATTAAAAAGTATAATTGAAAACTAAGGATATTGTTAAACAGGAAAGTTATAAGAATGATAAACTCGAAGCCTTTATATTGAAGTGGATGCCACTTTAACATATAAATGAAATAAACCAGACATACACGTGTAAATATCGTATAATTTCCCTAGTTTAAGAACTCAAAAGAAGAAATACAAATAGAAAGGT
>NDGN011465742.1:0-11740 GCA_002564285.1 Tympanoctomys barrerae
TTGAAAGTGCATGGAAAGGTAGAAAAAAATGAATGAGATCTTAAAGAGATATCTTCAAAAACCAGCTCAGGAGACCTAGCTACAGTCGCCTCTCTTCCTACCTTTAGCTCTCATTAAACTAAGAAGCACACCTCAAATTCTAGGCCTCGGTCCACTTGAAATGCTCTGTGGAAGCCCTCTTCTCACTAACAATTTTCTTTCTGATAGAGAGACACCTTACCAAAGGATGTCAGCTCACCGGCTAGATTCCCAAGGGCTCTTCAACAGTTCACAGAGGCTCAACTTTTAAAAAAAGGAAAATCCTGTATTCTACTACAGAGACTGCATACTAGTAAAGCCTCTTCCCTGGTCGTCCCCTTCCCTAGGCCAGCTTGGGAAGGACCACGCACTGTGATCCTGTCAGTTCCATCAGCTGTCAAGGTAGCAGGCCTGGGCTCCTGGCTACACCACCACCGACTCAAGTGCTGGGAACCACAGACCACCGCCGAGTGTGAGCAACCACCGAGGAACACTCCTGTGACGCCACACAAAACTTCAGATTCTTGTTCAAGAAAAAACAAAGGCTTCAGAGAAGTAATCTAAGGTGTTGCTCTAGCCCTTTAACTAACACTTCACCATTTAAGGGAGAATACAAGAATGTGCAGCTTTTACAACAAACATCTTGCTGGACCTGTGGTCCACTCCCCTTGTCCAGTACCTCTGGACTTCCTTGGTGGGTGTCCCACTCCAAGGAGATGACTGGAATAAACTACAAGAGTATATTGATGAGTTACAAAAGAGTTCAATGGCTCATAGTTGACCACCATTACAAAGTCGCTAAGTGACCTATAATCTATACTCTTAATGATCCTGGACATAATAGAAGTTCTTCTAATAATGCCACTGAAGCCTCTTTAAAGGCTCCGGTAGGATGCTTACTACATAAAAGTAGGAGTCCTATCCTGAGGGCCAATAGCCATAGATATCAAGATGGCTATTTTCAGATATGGGGCAATTATCTATAGTGAGCCCCCCCTATAGCACATCTTAGTGGAAAAGCCCCCTTAGGGTGGGCACAGCATAATCTCCCCTATTCTCATGGGCCTAACTCTACTAAATACTTGGGATGGACACCTCTTGAACAATGTATATACACAATAACTTCACAGGCTGAAGACTGGTTTGCAACAAACTGGCTTAATCACCCAGCATGATATGGGAAGCCCCCAGTGGCACTCTTCAGTTCTGTGGAACCAGTTTGTGGCCCTGGCTATCTGCTGAATGGGCAGAAAGCTGCACACTCAGATTTGCATGGTTACAAAGTACAAGTAACTACAAAAGTACTGACAAACCTGCAAACTTCCCCTGCCTGTGGCACTGATGGTTTAGAAGTGTATTTCACAGCTATGGTCATTTGGCTTCTATCTATATCCCTTCCCTAGGGTTAGAGGATCTCATGCAACACATCGAGGCCTTAACTAACTATACTCAGCAGGCCTTAAGCGATACTGCGGCTGGTCTCTCTCTCCTGAATGAAGAAGTAAAATTAATGAGGCAAGCCGTGCTCCAAAATCGGATGGCGTTAGACATACTAACAGCAGCACAAGGGGGTACTTGTGCAATTACAAAAGCTGAATGTTGTGTGTACATTCCTGATCCTTCTGTTAATGTCTCAATAGCTGTTCAAGATATTACATGTCAGGTTAATGACATGTCAGGTTCTGAAATTCCCTGGACCTTCTCCTGCTCCTTTTTATGGAAAGCTATTACTGGCTCCTCCCGATAGAAAAACTTGTTGGCTATATTCATAATTAGCCTGTTGATTTTTATTATTTGGCCCATGCATACTTAGCTGTTTCTGTGGCCTTGTCTCCTCCAGACTTACAGCTGTGTGTCTACCCACGACAAGAATACCTGGCAACCACTGAGGGCCCTGAGATAGACCCTCCGTGGAGTATGTCTAGACGTCAATCACAGCTACGACCCTCTTCTGCTCAAAGTAGCCAGATCAGTCTTCAACCCTTGCCCCCTCATGGCAGTTAGGGGTACTTCAGAGGGGAACATTACAGACACCTAAGTTAGGTGGAAATACTATAGGCTGGTAGACAGGGCTGAGCCCTTGAGAGGCCAAAGCAGAAGACAACTGTGGCTAGTGGCACATTCACTGAGGGCCAGGCTTCAGGCAAAAGAAGAACTAACCATACACTTCCCTTAGGGACAAGTCATAGTGACTGATGTGCTAAGGAGGTCCCAGTCACCTTGGGGTACAGGACCAAATCTTAGCCCACCCCTTGTAGGAAAGCCTTTGCCTGCCTCTGTGCACCTGCTCTGTGACTCGTTTCCTCATTTGATTCCCACTTAATCAGTATTACCTAGCCACTGTACTTGTAACCTTATTGGTTGACCATACTTTTGTCGCACCTCATACCCATCCTGTGATTAACTAAGTGACTACACTTGTAATCTTATTGACTGGTTATAGTTCTGTCCCATCTTAGGCTTACCTCACCTGATGGCCGTGCTCAATAAAACACCCTTAAGAAGTGGAGTTGGTGGGCAACCCATTTTCCAGCCTCCCTTCTACCCACCTCAGACAGAAGCTTTCTTTCTCTCAATACATTCTTCCTATTCTTGAAAAAAGCCACCTTCCTTAAATGTTCTAGTCTTTTACTATATTTGCACTCCTTTCGAGGGGGTAGGGCTGGGATCAATCCCAGGACACTGTGTGTGCTGGGTAAGCACTCACCGTTGGGCTACACTGCCTGTCCTGCACCTAGTTATATGCTTACGACTTTTCTGAGAACCTTGAAGAGTTTTCTTTATGTGGCTTATACTTACCCAGATTGAAACTGAAAATATTCATTAAATATTTTGAAGACAGCAATAAGGCCATTATGTCAACATATATTAAATATTTTTATGAAACCTATATTTTCCAGGCTGAAAAACTTTAGTGAGAAGAACCCCTGTTTTTATAGTTTTGCAAGCCTGTACCGTGTCTGTCTTATGTCCTGTGTCTCCTGCTGCATTTGTCTTTTGGTTAAACTATGTAAGAAAATCCTGTCTCATGGAAACAATAGTTGGAGAAAATGAAGGAGCATTTTAATAGCTTTTTCAGGTGACTGTGGATATTCTTTGATATTAACAACTGAAACTGGTTATTTTTAAAAAAAAATTTTTTTACATCTTTTGTTTGGTATAGCGTCTTGCTATAGAGTTCAGACTTGTAGTGATCTTCCTGTCTCAGCCTCCTCAGTGCTGGGATTTCAGGTGTGCACCACTACACCCAGTTTACTTGGCTGGCGTGGTGTGCCTGGGGTTCTGGGGCTGGCACAGCATTTGGTGCCAGGGATCAAACCTGGGTCCCTGTGCTTGCCAGGCAGGTGCTTAGACTGCCAAGCTATCTCCCCAGCCAATAATGGTTATTTCTTAAGGGTTACCACCACATGGAGCCTAAAATCTCCCTGGTGAACTTGTAGTCTGTCCATTTAGGAGATAATGGGAGCAACAAGGCAAGCCTATGTCTCAGTATGACTGTGAAAATGGGTCTGACCTTGCAAAAGCTCTGCAAAAGCTTAGGGACCTGGGCTTCTCCAACCAGACTCTGAACGGCTGTATGAACTGCTTTACAACGTGAGCGTGGTGAAGGAAGGTGATGCAGAGTGAAACTTAAAACCACCTTTCAAAGAAGGAATGGAAGCAAAAGCAAGAGGAAACAAAACTTCCACCCCACAGTCTACCTTCATCTTTTGGGAACTGGAAACCAGGAAGGAAAAAACAAGGGGTCAGTTCCTGTCTTGAAACTATGCTACAAAGCTATTGTGATAAAGATAGCATCACACACACACACACACACACACACACACACACACACCCAAGGATCAGTGGAACAGATTAGAAGACATACTCCAGATGTACTTAGCTACCTTATCTTTGACAAAGGAGCAAAACACCTTCACTGGAAGAAAGATAGCTTCTTCTTCTTTTTTTTTTTTTTTAAATGTATTTAGTACAGGGTCCACAGGGTCTCACTACACAGACTCACAGTGATCCTCCTGTTTTTGACCTCCCAAGTGCTGGGATTACGGGCGCACACCACCATGCCCAGTCTCAACAGTCCTCTCAGCATGTCCTGGGGACGGGGCTGGCATGGCATGCTGGGGATTGAACCCCAGTCCCTGCGTCTGCCTAAGCAGACACTTTAATCCACTGAGCTATCCGGCCAACCCTAAGATAGCCTTTTTAGTAAATGTTTGCTGGAAAATCGGGCTTTTCATGTCCCAAAATATTAAAACTAGACTCACATCTTTTACCAAGAAAACTGGAATTTATCAAAGATCTAAATATTAAAATAGAAACACTACATCTGATGGAAGATAAGAGTAGGTAGAACTCTTGAAGTCACTGGTGTAGGCAAAGAATTTATGAATGAAATCCTACCCGCACAGGAACTACCACAAAGAGTTAATAATTAGGATCTCATCTTAATAAAAAGCTTTTGCATAGCAAGAGAAACCACTGACAGAGTGAAGAAACAACTCAAGGTGTGGGGAAAAAAATCATTGTCAGCTGTTCCTCAAAGGGCTAATATTTAAAATATATAAAGAACTAAAAAAAAAAAACAAATCAGACCCCACCCACCTTTAAAGACTCAATCCAAAAATAAGCATCTGAAATGAACAGACACTCCTCAGATGACGAAGGAGAAACAGCAATGAACATATGAAAAAAGGTTCAGCATCACTAGTCCTTCAAGAGATACAAATTAAAACAACACTGAGATTACATCTCACTTCAGAAAGAATGGTAACACCAATTACAAATGTCGGTGGGAGTGTATACTGGCGCGACCACTGTGGAAATCAGGGGAGAGATTCCTCAGAAACCTGAAGCTACAGGCTCCACTCAGCCCAGCTATTTCCTTTCTTGGTATCCTCCTAATAGAATAAAAAGCATCACACCACAGAGATATATACATACATATGCATGCTTATAGCGACAGTTTAAGGTAGCAAAATTTTGGAGATGGCCCAAGTACCCATCAACTGATGAATGGATAAAGATGGTGTTTTGTTTTGTTTTAATACATGGAATACCACTTAGCCATAAAGGATAAACTCGAGACACTTTTACGTAAGGATGCACCTTTAGAACATACTGTTAAGTGAAATAGATGAGACCCACATAGGTAAATACCACATTGGTTCTCTGGAAAATGAAAGTGTAGATAAGAACTAAAATGTGTAATAGATACTATTAAATAGGAAGAAGGTGCTCAAATGGGAAGGGACACCAGGGTAGGAGCAGAGGGAAAGAAAGAAAAGAAAAAGGAAAAAAATGAGAAAGGAAGGAAAAATAGAAGCAAAGCTTTTTTAGATAAGGAGGGGAAGAAAGGTTGATCGGAGGGGAGAGGAATAGGGAGAAAAAGAATCAAGACATATCACCTGCAGGTACCAACCTCCTATGATGAATGTGATCATTCATTACGTGTATGCAAAATGTACCAATAAACTTAAGTTGCAAAAAAGAAGAGAGGGGCTCAGAGAAATGGCCCAAGTGATGGACGAGGATACAGATGCACCATAATTGGAGCATCTGGAAATGGGTGACCTTCTTGACAACACATGAGGCCCCGTGGATACATCATAAAGACGCTGTATTGAACAATGACTGTTCACGACCAATCCCAGCCCCTAGAATCAGCCTGGCATGTTACAGCCCACAAGCTTCCTCAGCCACTTCAAAGCCGCAGGGCACCCCACTGCAGCAGTGCCCACGCCCTTCTTCCTCTCCGCCCTGCCCACGCCTGCTGCTGCTCCTGCCCCCAGCTCCTGGCCAGGCATCTGCCCCTACACACAGCTCTCTTCTACTTGTAACTGGTGAGTGTTTCTATTTCCTGTGGTACTTAGCCTCTCTAAGGACAGTGGCTCTTCCTGCACCACTGACACCCCTGAGAGTCCCCCACACCATCCCATCCTCGTGCCACACACCCAAGTTTTGACACCAGGTGGACAAAGGTAGGTGCAACCCCTGAAAGGCTCATTCAAGAAAAGGGATGCTCTTGGGCCTTCCTTCTTACAGAGCTTTTTTCTTGTTTCTCAGCTTTGCACAATAAGTGCATTATTGGAAATAAGTCATTTTCATGCTATTAGCACATTTAGGAAACAGCCTTCTATACTAATTAAACTAATGAAGATGACCCTGATGGAAGGAACAGCAATTAGAGTTGGCTGAATAGGCATTAGGGGAAATGAAGACGTTTACACTTAAAGAAAGATGAGATTTTTAAATAAGAGAGAAGATGAAGAACAGCCCAAACTGTACCAAGCAGGCAAGAGCTGCTAATGACTACAGGAGGACTTGAGTCTTCTCAATGGAGCCTTGAGGACATATCCAGATAAGGCCACCTTATTCAGGTGAGGGAACTTGATGGCCAATGGCAGCTTATGTGAAAACACAGTTGGGACAATGTGGGTGGAAGGGCACTGAAAAGCCACAAAGCACTGGCTAATGCCATGCACAACTAAGAATATATATATATATATATATAGTTGTTTGTTTGTTTTTCCAAATATAATAATCAACATTTGAAGTAACAATTCTAATCCTGTGCTGTTTGGTGATGGAGACCACTGTGAAGCAGCTCTGAGCAGGATTTAATATCAACCAATTGCCTCTTCGTGTTTATGTGTGAGTGTGCCCAAGGCCTGGGCCCCTGTGTGGAGATGGGCAGTGAACTCATAGTGGGGGAACTTCTTCAAATCACGGGGCCCACTGAGGCCTATAAGGGCAGATGAGGCCACGAGGCCTAAAAAGACAAGGCAAGGCCACAGCTGGGGACACCTGGCTCCAACCTCAATTAACTGAAGACTGCAGCGGTAGGCGTCTCACTCCTGGGTGGAGACCTACCTGGAGACAACACAGTTCTCCTATGTTAATATAATATCTTACTTGGAGGGCCCGCCAAATAGCTCAGTGGATTAAAGCGCCTGCAAGCAAGAGCAGGGGCTGGGGATTCAATCCCCGGGCCTGCCATGCTGGCTCTGCCCTGGAGCGCGCTGAGACAGCAATAGAGACTGGGCGTGGTGGTGTGCACCTGTAATCCCAGCTCTTGGGAGGCTGCGGATCATTTTGAGTCCAATCTATTAGTGAGACCCTAATACCCTGTAGACCCTTCCCTAAAATACAAAAAACAAACAAACAAACAAACAAACACCATAGTATCTTACTTGGAGAAGCAGAGGAGAGGATTCCAAGGCCCCCAAAGGGCCCTGCCAGTCAAGTCTGAGTGCGGCCTCTCTTCAGCATTCCCCCCTTGGTTCTGATAACTAAAGAAATAGCTATGCAGAGAAGTAACAGTTAAGAGTTAAATAAATAGTTAAAACAGGGAAGATCTCTGTCTTAACCCAAAGAATCTCAAATTCTGTGAGAGGGTTTTTGATCCTCCTGGAGCCCTAAAAATCATACCGTCTGATGCATTTATTTAGCCTTCACCACCCACTCATTTGGGAGATCATGGGCCTGATCAATCCGAAATAACTGGGGAATAATATAAGCACAACATGGAAACTAACTGGGCCCTTGCCTACCAACGGGTGTCCAGGCCCAAGGTCACCAAGAGAAGAGACAATCGTAGGGTTTCTATCCACAGATTGTAGGCACTGGTCTATGCTGATCCTCACCAATGACGGTGCTGGCTACTGATTTCTTCTTGCTGTGCAAGGTTGAGAACATCGGAGTCCACCTGTGAGCCCAGAGGCCTAAACCAGAAGGAACAAAGTCTGGCTAAAGAAGGGTTTCCTCAGATGTCTCCTCCACACCATGATGGTTAGTGCCAAGTGGATCACGTGGCTTCCTGGGACGGAGGCTGCCACTCACCCAGCAGAACAGAGGAGCGCCATAAAGCCTTGCAGGCTCCTAATGGAGGAGAGGAGGACTAGGAGGCGTCACTATTGATGCTGCTGTTGCTATTAATAAATGAGGCTTTACTGCTATGAGGGGACAGAGCTATGACACTGTTAACAGGAATTCGTTAGTTCATCTTTGCAGTTTTTTGGAGTTTTTTGTTTCTTTAAGACATATATACCCAGCTTTGACTCAAAAGCTCCCTTTTATGAACTAAATGACAAGATTTCTATGCCATCATTATATATAGCCTTGAGTAATCATGGTTAATATGATTTTAATGCAGAAATTAAAAGTGCTATCAACTCTATAGTCGTGCTGGGTTTTGATCAGCAGTATAAGGTGAAACCTTAGAAAAAATTAAACATATTGTGGGTCCTAACAGCTTTTTATGTTAAATAGATTTGGGCATATCTCCTAGAGAAAGAAAAACAGAAAGGGAAGGAAGAAATGGGGAGAGAGAAAGGAAAAAAAAAGAGAGAGAGAGAGATGGAGAAAGAAGACAGCCCAAAATTTCTCTTTTGTCATTTGGCCGAGTGTTTCTCATAGCTTGTCACTGGAGCTTAACTACAGCAAGACTGTCCGGTGCAAACTACTGTGTTTTATCCTTAGCTACCTGCTGTTTCACAGAACTGAACTGTCTGACTTTAAAAAAAAGTAGAGTCAGAGTGAACTCGCACAGTAGCAAGACTTTATCTTGTGACTTAGTGTCCCATGCAACTTGCCTCCAAAAAGGACCGAGTGCTGCGGGAATGAACCTTATCACAGAAAACACTTCGTTGTAAAAATCAACCTCACCGTCGCCGTAAGGAGAGGGAAGCTAGATTGGCAAGGAGTGCGCCTCAGAGCCCAGGGCTGGTGCTGGCGCCCCTGGTGCCAGGCTGAGCTGGCTGGCACATTCTCGGGCTGAGAAGACGCCTGTCTGAGCTGATCACAATGGCACTCTGTGAGCTCCGGGGCCCGAGTTGCTTCCCAGCAGATGACTGTGCCTGCTTTACCCCGTCAAGCTCACTTTGTATTTTTATAGAAATACATTCTCATCCTTTCCAGCGTAGAAGCTGGATGACTGTGTTCACTTTCATTCTAACTTGGAGACATCAGCCCCAGCTTTGTGTGGAAAAGAAAATGCTACAAAATCCTTCTTTATTTTGGAAACTTTTCTACAATATCCAAAACAGATTGGAAGAAGTCCACCTCTGGAAAGGAGGGGCCCTATTTACAGCTGGAAGTCAAAGCCAGGTTGGAGAAAGATCCAGAGAGAAGGAGTTCGCTCAGTGAGGACCACGTGACCTGGGCATCCGAGCTGTTCCAATTTCGTATCTGCAGCGCTGAGCCAGGGAGGAATCAAAAGAGGCCTCCAAGCTCCAGAGAGCAAACAGATGCCACATTGTGAAAACAGAGCCATAAAGAAATGGTGATTTTTACTTTCATTTCAAAAACTAACACAGCCTTCAAAATCCTTTCAGCAAGCTTAAGACTCCAACAAGACATACTGCGCAATTCTGCTAGCTTTCGTGATCATCACAGACAACAAACTGCCTCCTTCGACAGTCAAGAAGGAGACACTCGAGCTGGTGTGGCAGTGCACGCCAGTCATCCCAGCACTCGGGAGGCTGAGGCAGGAGAATGCCTATGAGTTCAAGGCCAGCCTGGACTACAAAGTGAGACCCTGTCTCAGAAAACAAATAAAACAGGCAGCAGTAGTGGGGAGATCTCATTCAAAATTAACATGAGACAGGGTACTCTCTTGGGTGAGGCACGGCAAGAGTCACTGATTTAGAGGCAGAGGGAACAGAAGATGCAAGGGCGTGGTCTGACCATGAGCCCCACTTTCAAGTTTGCACCCCAGGGTGTTGCACCCCAGGGTGTTGAGTAGCCAACAGTTAGCAGCCAGAAAAAGGTAGGAATTGGGGATGATGTTAACGTCACCCCCACCCCCCCAAAAAGAAGGTGCAGAAAAAGGTCCAGTGGAATGGAAAAGTGGTATTGGTCAGATACAAAGCTATTTTTTCCAAGTTGCGCTGGTGGATTCACCCTCCTCTTCCAGGGTCATAAACTGGCCCTCATAAAGTCATCTGAGCACCAAAATCAGTGCTATTTGTCTTCAGAGGTGACTAGCAAGAGCAGACAGAGCCTCACTTTGGTGACCATATTAAACTGTGTTCCTTTCCTGCTGGCTGCTGTGACAAATGACCACAATCGCAGCGGCTTCAGACAACACAAATGTATCATGACACAGTTCTAGGAGTCAGGAGGCAGAAACCAGTCTCGCCAGACCGAAACCAAGGTGTCTGCAGGGCTGGAGCACCCCGGCGGTGCCACCGAGAACCCACTTCTGCCCCCTCTCCTGCTTCCAGGGCCTCTGTGTTCCAAGGCTCCTGCATCACTTAAGAGCCAGAGAAGGCAGCTGAGAGCACTTCTCGCCTGGCGGCTCCTCAATGGGGACTCTTCTGCCTTTCTCTTTCACGTAGAAGGATGCTGTGGTCCCAGCAAAGCCACACAGACAGTCCAGGAAAATCCTTCCAATTTAAGGTTGACTGCCTAAGAAACCTTATTCTATCTGTAATATTAATTCCCTTCCCCAAGTAGCAGGATGTTTTCCCAGGCCCTGGGCATTAGCACATACACATTTTTGAGAGGCCATAATTTATTTGGCCAACCACAAGTACCAAGAATAAAACAAACATTTTTTCCTTCACTAAGTTTTCAAGGGCCAGGGAGATGGCTCAGTAGAATAAGCACTTGCCTGGCAAGCACAAGGGCCTGAGTTCAATCCCCAGTTCTGCCCCCCCCTCAAAAAAAGTTTTCAACAAAAGCATTCTGCCTCCTGAAAAGTACATTTTACTTACTCTCATGAGGTGACATTAACATCATCCCCAAAACTATGGATTCCTACCTTTCTCTGGCTGCTAACTGTTGGCTACTCAATACCCTAGGGTGCAAACACCTCAAGTTGAAAGTGAGACCATGCCCTTGTATCTGCTGTTCCTTCCGCCTCTAAATCGATGACTCTTGCCATGCCTCACCCAAGAGAGCACAGTCTTCTCCTCTACTTGCAGAGCAGTCAGGTGGCTCTGGGGCCATCCAGCGCAAATACAGAATGCATTGTTGGGGACGCTGGCAAGGCACTCCTCAAACAAATACTAACTCAACATCTACTATATTCTGGGACAGCATGTCTAGAACCAAAGTGGCACATTCCTTGCTCCTACTTAGGTTAGTGTTTCCTATGAGGCTGCTACACAGAGAAGCTATTTTCTTCTATTTATACCCCTCCTTTTCCTTCACGCCATATCTCCAAGCGTATTCTAAATACATGCCTGCAGCCAGAGTCTTTAAAATTAGGAAAGATGCAACAAAAATTAATAGTTATTGTGGCAGGCAAGGCTGGGTCTCCTTCAAAAATACTCTTCAAGTCACTGAGCAGACACTGCAGGGTCCTAAGTGCTTGCCAGAACTTTGCCTCTTCAATCCACCTGATGCCTGGGCCAGGTTAGGAGGTTAGGAAAGCATGCGCTCAGCTCTAAGCTGCAGGCAACAGCCTCAGGCCAAGGGTGAGTGAGCTGGCAGCAGAGGTGACATGGAGAGCAGCAGGGGCCAGGGACAACACCCAGGCCTTCATCCTGGGATATTCCCCCTGCACCTCATCACCTCACGCAGCCAGCCAAGGGTCCTTCATCACCTCACACAGCCAGCTGAGGGTCCCTCATCACTTACGCAGCCAGCCGGGGGTCCTTTACCTCATGCAGCTGGCCGAGGGTCCCTCACCACCTCACACAGCCTACTGAGGGTCCCTCATCATCTCACGCAGCCTGCTGAGGGTCGTCCCTTGCTGGCTCCCAAGAGGGCAAACACT
>NDGN011465745.1:0-10554 GCA_002564285.1 Tympanoctomys barrerae
CCAATTGATCTAAGAGATTTTTAACTAGAATAAAGCTTGTCATAATAAGAATAAAGGAAAATCACCAAATGCTCCCCACCAAAAGCCTTGGAAATCGCAACAGACTGGAAATGATCACAAAAGGTTTTCCAACACATGACTATGGAGGTGCAGGAGTAAAACTGCCATCGCGACAGCCAGTGGCCAAGTGTCAGCACGTCTCAAAAAGCTCTTCAGTCTTCATTCATTGTTTGAGTAATTTAAAAGGAAAAAAAAAACTAATCATTACAGCAGGAGAGAGCAATTATAGGCTGATTTAATGTTTAAAACTTAAAACTCCTCAATACTCAGAAAAAGAATATAAGGACTGGCCAAATAGCTGAGCACATTAAAGTGCCTGCAAGGAGGCGCAGGGGCCAGGGGTTTGATCCCCGGGCCTGCCATGCTGGCCCCACCCCCAGGGGCCTCTGAAATCGCAATTGAGACTGGGTGTGAGTGATGCACGCCTGTAATCCCAGCACTTGGGAGGGTGTAAACAGGAGAACCACTATGAGTCCAATCTAGTAGTGAGACCCTGAACACCCTATAGACCCTTCCCTAAAATAAAAAATTTAAAAAAGACTATATCAGAATGCCTTCTTCACTAAGTAGGTTTAGTTAAAGGATGCATAATGTTCAAAAACCTACTGATGAAATTCATCCCACACTTTTCTCACCACTGGTAAGACAGCCATAAAATTAACACCCATAGCTAATAAAAATAAAAACCGATGATAATGAAAACATCTTTCCTTAAGGTGGCACACTGTAAAATGCTGTAGAAGGACTGTTATTTTCATGTAACTTCGTACAGTTGTGCAAATGTTGTTCCCCAATAAATGTTTGTCTGGTTGAGCTAGGTGCTTAATGCCAAATAAATGGACCAAGCAATAAATAGGGCTCAGGTTTAGAGGCAAGAGACCCCTCAAAGTTTGTATCACTGAAGAATAAGAAAAGAAGTAAGATTTAAGACTGACCCTAACAAAAGGATGAGTAAGGTGGTTCCTGGAGCTGTGCCAGGAACACAAAACTCACAGTATCAGAATCATGAAACAATTAAGGGACATTTATTTATTCTCCCAACATATACAGCTATTTGTATTTTTGTCGGAGCTGTGAGATGAACCAAGATCCAGTTTGAGAAAGTCATTTGAAAAGATATGGCCTATACCAACTTGCAGCATGATACATTAGCCATAGTGTAACAGTTCAGGTGGAGGCCAGTTGGACGATGGAAAGAGCTGGGGTTTCACTGTGTTCCCTGGAATTCGTGTGATACAGGGATCCCCAAAGTCCTTGCATATTGGCTCTGAGTGACCAGGTGAAGCCCTCTTCCATGTTCTGGCTCCTCAAGAAGGGGGAGAGGAAAAGCAAAACTCATCAAGGTGTGCAATGTATACCTACCAATTCTACAAGATGAACTAAGTGTAAGGGCTGACAAGATAGCTCAGCAGACTAAGCATGTGCTTTGGCAAGCACAGGGACTGGGTTTGATCCCCAGCACCACATGCTGCACTGGCCCTGCCTGGGGGTGCACTGAACTGACTATTAAGACCTGCATGGGGGCATGTGCCTACAATCCCAGCTCTAGGATGGCTGAAAACAGGAGGATCACTAAGAGTCCGAGCTGCATAGTGAGACCCTGTACTAAATACATCAAAAAAGAAAAAGAATTAATTATTATATATCACATGCTAATAAAATAAATAAAATATATTTTAACTTGACTTAAGAGAAATGTTCTTGTCT
Source organism: Tympanoctomys barrerae (assembly GCA_002564285.1). Lineage (NCBI taxonomy): Eukaryota > Metazoa > Chordata > Mammalia > Rodentia > Octodontidae > Tympanoctomys > Tympanoctomys barrerae. Next base: position 1,768 of record NDGN011465745.1, read on the forward strand.
AGTGCTGGTTCCATATCTTAGATTTCCTTGCTTCTAGAACTATGAGAAGAATAAACTTTTATTTTTTTGTTTGTGTTTTGAGACAGGGTGTCACTATGCAGTTCAGGCTGGCCTTGAAATCACTTTATCATCCAGGCTGACCTCAAACTCACTTCAGTCTTCCTGCCTCAGCCTCCCAAGTGCTGGGGATAAGCCTCTATTTTCATAAATTTCTTAGTTTCAAGTATGTTCCATATCCTGAGAAAACAGAGTACAAGAAACAGAAGAGAAGGGGTCAGGCAGAAAAGGAAAGCCATGTGCATGCAACAAGCTGGCTGACTCCTGCTCTTTATGAAGCCACAGTGCTCTTTCCTACCATAGCTGACTGTAGTTGTCTACTACAATTCAAATGCACGCATCCTCATGCTTTCTTCTTCAGTTTCTATGGCCAAGCCTTGCCAAGTCTTGCTGACTGTCTACCTAAATGTCTCTCAAGGCATCTCCTACTTCTCTTTGTTGCTACCACTTGCATCCTTCTCCATCTGGATGCCTTAAATTCCCTACTGGTTTTCAACATCCACCCCAGCCAATTTCTTTATTCTCTATTCTCTCTGTGTCTCTGTCTCTGTCTGTCTCTCTCTCTCTCTCTTTCTCTGTCTCTGTCTCTCTGTCTCTCTGTTTCTTTCTCTCTCTCTCTCTCTCTCTCTCTCACACACACACACACACACACACATACACTAGCATATTGAAGTTCACTGTTACTAGCAACAAGTATTTCAGCAGTTTTCCATTGTCATAACCAATGTGCAAGACAAGCTAACTTTAAAGAGAAGAAAGGATTATTTTGAGAGCTTGTTTGGAGGTTCTAGCAGGGGAGCGCAGCTACTTGCAGACCCTTGAGCGAGGAATGATCCTCCCCTATCGGGGGTGTTGTCCTCTTGGACTGAGCGTGCAGCTTCGGGAGGGACCCACATGGATCATTGAGGGAGGAAGGGGACACCTGCCTCGCCAGCCAGATCAGCCAAATCAACCCTGGCAATCAATGGGGTGACAGATGTTGCAGCTACATCACTCTCACATTCAGAAAGGTTTATTTTGGTTTATGGTTTTAGAGTTTTCAGAGCATGACTTGTTTTGGAGCATAGCTGCTCATTTCATGGAAGTCAAAAATCAATTAGAGAAAGGAAGAAGCTGGGGCCCTAACATCCCCTTTAAGGACACCTCTGTAATGATCTAATGGCCTTCTACAAGGACTCATGTCCTAAAGGTTCTACAACCTCCTGATAGCGGCGTAGCCTGGCCAACAAGCCTTGAATGCATGGGCCTTTGGGAGACATCTAGGATCAAAGCTATAGCAACTAGTATGTTCCAAGCAAATTGCTAGACATCAGGAATTTTAGCTTTCCCTACCTTATAAAGGTTATATCTATAGAATTATCATTAAATAAATACAAATTTCAGTTATGAGAAGTAATAACAATAAACACACTGTGAGGGGTTGGGAAGATGGCTCAGTAGAATAAGCACTTATCTGGCAAATGCAAGATCCTGAGTTCAATCCCAGGTACCAAAAAATAAAATAATAATAATAATAATAATAATAATAAAATAAACACACCAGTGAAACAAAGGCAGGCAGCAAGGTAAGTGATGTTCCATGAAGTGATACTCTTCACTGATGTTAACTAAACAAATGCTTAATCAGGACATAGGCACAGGGGAAAGAAGGAGGCAGCTGGGGCTGCAGAGCAGGACCCTTCTTCACAGGCCAACAGAAAACCTACAGGCTTACCAAAAGTTACCTGATTTGGGAAGATTTTTAAACCTGCAACTTGGTTTTAATTGCTATAACTTCTATGCTCTAAGCACAGAAAAGATAAACATCCCTCCAGGGATCAAGTGATCAGGTCTGTCTGGCTAATTTTAGAATATGAAGGAAAGTATGAATTACAAGAATAGGAGCTATATTGCAGACTACATTCTGAAATAGTCCCTTTTTTAGGTAAATAACAGCCACTTGGCGCTTAGTGACTGCATTACAAATAGTTTCCTTGGATTTTTCTAGTACTAAACCCTTTGGAAACAAATACAACTGCTTTAGAAAAATAAAATATAGCTTTCATTCTGTCTTGCTCTTTATTCTTATTGGTTCACCCATGTCCAGAGACTTTTATAAACAATTTTCAGGGCAATTTCAATTAGGTAAAAAGATCCTCAGTCCTCTAGACTAACTTTGGCATTCAGCTTAATTCTAGAAAATTTATATAATTTCAATAAGAAAGTTGATCCAGAGGAACACCTGTTCCCTCTTAAATAGATTTGTACTTATAGTTGTATAAATAAATATAAATATGAAGTTTCTATGTATGAATGTCTTAGGAGCATTACATTTCTATGTACAAAACAAAAACAGGGTTTTATCTCAAAGGGTGGCATTCTGAGATGTAGGTAACTTCACAATAAAGTTCAATATTCTGCTTCTACAGGGGATCCCCAAAAAGATCAAAATTATTCAAATTCCAGGAGAGGAATCATAGTAAAACATAGAGTTTGGTTAAGAAAAAGGGTAAAAATAATAGCTGTTAAAGCTCATTAGTATCAGGATATTTGGAGGCTGTTGTAAGTCTTTCATAGTTGCAAGCTCCACACTCAGAGTCAGTGCTTAGATAAACCAATGTTTACCACGAGGAGAAATGTTAAGTGGAAGGCAGGTTTTATAAATAGAAACAGAAATATGGACAAGAGAATATGTTCCAAAGGTTATGTCTTACAAATACACATTCGTTTATAGAACAAATTTTACCTAAAAATGTGATTGTGTGTGGAAAGGAATGATTATTTTTTTCCATTTCAGAAGCAGGCCATTTCTGGATTTTAAAGTTGGATTTTTCTATTAATATAGTATCAGTAGAAAAGTTATTCCAAAAATAATTTGAGGAACACATTGTAAAAGGCTCCAGAGCCAGTAAAAGAGTGCTATTTTTTCTAAAATCAAAAAAGTCTTTTCAGAGGTGATGAGAACATCCTAAGACTGATTGTGGTGGTGGCTGTATAAATTCAGGAATACACTAAAAAATATCGAATTATGGAGTCTAAATATTTTAAATTAGTGGATTATGTGACAATGACACACATATTTATTCCAACTTGTTTTATTATAGTTTATTTAAATATAATTAAGAGACAAAATTATACATATTGAAGGTATACAATGTGAATATATATATATATATATATATATATAACCACAGTTAGATTATTTAAGACATCCATCTCCACAAAAAGATGCCATTTATGGGGAGGGACACAAATCTGCTCCATTATTCAATTTTAAGTAAACAGTGTACTGTTGTTTGCTACACTCCCCATGTATATGTTACATTCCACAAACTTGCCATATAACTGAAAGCTCGTACCTTTGATGAACATCTCCCTGGTTTGCACGTGATTAGAAGCAGCTTGGACTAGAAGCCCACAGAGATGGATTTTGTTCATTCTTGGATTCTAGCAGAATTTAAGTTCAATTGGGTAGGATCCTCCTTTTCCATAGTTGCGTCTTCCTAATACTTAACAATGTGGATGGGGCAAAGAAGATAAAATACAGAGAAAATAAGTAATCAATAGAGCCCACTCACTCCTGGATCCTACCCAATTGCACTTAAATTCTGCTAGAATCCAAGAATGAATACAATGTGATCCTGATTGCTTTTACCTTTTCTCTTAGTCACTTATATTACTACATTGAATTATTGTTTTCAATCCTGTGAATCTCTCCGCTTTACTGAAAAGTTAACATAAAACCATTTAATATTACAAGTAGTATTATTCTGCCCACATTTAGCCACTACCAAGTATTGTAACTGCAGAAAAAATAACTGTATCAGAAAAACATTAATTGTCATTTTGTCATATCACAGTATTATAACGAAACAATGCTTGGGCAAAAGCAGCTAAATATAGGCTTCCCGATATAGGAATTCAAGGCAGTTATAAAAATATAGACAAAACTAAACTAAAACATAAGTGAACTCCTGAGCTGAACTTTAATCTGAAACATTCCTAGTCACATTTTATATGAGTGAAAATGAACTGGATGCCTCATGGGGGACCACAGGGCTTTGACTTCACTATGACATCATCACTGAGCGACAGCAGCTGGTTCAGAGTTCCTTACAGTCTCACCACAGTACTTTTGTCCAGAGACAAGTAGAATTATAGCTTGCCATGTCATCTCTGGGGCTGCGTTTTCCTTTCAAAGCTGCCCTCCAAAGTCACTGTTCAGACTACAATCTTGAATTATGTTTGTACTATTTGTTGTAACTTTTTTTTCAGTTCCTGATTCATAAGATAAAAACACATAGATGGCATGATTTTGCTTTCTGTGAAAAACTATATCGTCATCTCATTCTGGGCAACAATAGATGCATGAGTCCATGTGTGTGTGTGTGTGTGTGTGTGTGTGTGTGTGTGGAAGGTGCCATGTCAAATATCCCCAGACTTTGATCTTTTCTTAATCCATAAACCAGTTAATTTAGTTGGGCAATTCTGTCAGGAAAGTAGAAGCCAACAGACCATTTTCTTGATTTAAAAGATGTCAGAATTATTTCTGGGCCTTAGATACTTGAGAGGAACCATGAATATTTGAGCTCTGACTGCACAGACTCACTTCTCGGTGTAGTCAGACATCACAAACATGGCTCCTCCTCACACATTTGGCCTATTCTTTAAAATCTCAGAGTACAAACTTAGAAAACAATCTCAACCACAGGGAGAACACTTGTCAGGTCAAAGGGACTCAAGGCCATATCATCTGTGGTAGTGATCTTGTTTCATTAATCTTTGCCACATAAATGAAGTCAACAACCTCACTGGAAAACTTAGTCAAATGCCTGCTTTATAAGATCCGGGTAGATTTGTTGGAAGGGGAGTATGAGCCTTGCTCTTCTCTTCCTTTGCTCCCTCCCTCCCCCATCCAAAACAAACTGGCTTTAGGAGAAGCACTCCCCAAAGCATCATCGTTTCATTAAGGCGTTTTTTTCAAGCATGAGATCATCACTTTCAGTTAAGTAGTCATAAATGATTTGTAAGGAGCAACTTACATCAGTCCTTATAAATAACCACCAACGGCTACATTTGACTTCCTCGAAATGTTGACTCAGATGCTGGATGCACACAGGGTACCAGCTCTGCAATCTCTCAGCAACCCTGCACCCCCCACCCTGATGCCAGAGAAGTCAGAGGGAGTCCGCAGAGCCTGTCAAGGGTTTGGGGGCACTGCATGTCACAAATGTAGACCCCCTTTAGGCCCCATCACTATACCCTCTGCAAGACAGACAAAGGCAAGGTAGACTGTGTTCTTGTAGACATTCAGTTCCCATAGATTTTTTTCTTCTGGGTTCTGCAATGAATAAATAAACAAGAATCTCAGTTCCTTTCTCACTGCCCTTCATTTCCCACACTCCTCACAGGCCGTCTCAAGGGTCCCCAGATGTGATAGAGACATTTTGCCTTTATCAACCAATCAGGGAAAGTGTTTTACACCTGATCCTGGACAAGTAACAAATGTCTTTCTTCTCTGCTGCTCAAGAGTGAAGAGAAGAATCTCCTTACCTGAGAATAGATTTTTTAAAAATTGGAGGGTTTAAGGGCTGGAGAGATAGCTCAGTGGACCAAGTGCCTGCTTAGGCAAGCACAAGTACGAGTACCAGGGTTTGATCCGCAGCACAACATTCCATGCCAGCCCCAACCCTCAGGCAAGCTGAGCTAGCCACTGAGTCCGGGCATGGTGGCATATACTTGTAATCTCAGCACTGGGGAGGGTAAAAACCAGAAGATAACTATGAGTTATGAGTGAAACCCTGTACCACATACATTAAAAAAAAATTGGAGGGTTTAGTTGGGCATGGTGCACAAGCCTATAATCCCAGCACTAGGAAGGTTGAGGAAGGAAGAGTACCATGAGTTCAAGGCCAGCCTGGGCTACACAGTGAGTTGAAAGCCAGTCTGAACCACATAGCAAGACCCTGTATCCAATGGGGAAAAAAAAAGAGAGAAGGAGGGTTTTTAAAAGGCAGAATATAGATTTTCCACTTAACTTTGCCACTTAATGATCTCCAAATTTTATCCAAAGGACTTATCTTTTTAAGAAGAACATAAAATATGGAGACTGAGAGCAAGAAGACCATGGTTAAAGGGAGGGAGGGGAATGCAGGATAAGGAAGCAAGATGTATCAAGTACAGGTACAAGCTCCCTAGGATGAACACTAACATTATGTATATCTAAAGTACACCAATAAAATAAATTAAAAGTTTAGAAAGAGAAGACTCTGACTTGTGGGCTTTCTTAACCCTCTGCTAACCAAGCATCCCAGTGAGTTTAATCCTATTTTGTCAAGACAGGCAAGTCCTACACACACCATTTCCCAAATATCAACTGAAATCTTCTTAAATATTTCTCCTACTCATCTCCCAGGCTGTTGCAGGAATACTTTAGAATTTTTTAAAAATGTCTTCATCTTTTTTTTTCTACAATGCATGAAAATTCCTAAAACTGCTGCACTGCACTTATTTAATATTTTGTGTCACCAAGTCTTGCTTTGTTGCTGTTATTTTTGTTGTTGTTTTGAGGGAGGGTCTTGCTCTGTAGTTCAGATTGGCCATGAACTCAGTATGTAGCCCAGGCTGGCCTCAAACTCACAGTGATCCTTTTGTCTCAGCCTCCCCAATGCTGGGATTGCAGACATGAACTACCACCTCTGATAATTCTAGCTTTAAAAGCAAGTTCCTTTAAGTCAATCCATACCTAGCTAGCAAGCACATAATACAACTAATATCCTTAACAAATCACTGTTTGAACATATTTGAAATATGTTTTGGGATATTCATGATATACTCAGAATAAAGGAAATTATAAAATAGTATAAACCCATACCTGTGCATATACACACAGGCACAGACAAGTACAGCTCAGTGTGGTTAGCACTTACAGCTACAAAGGTACGCCTTCAAGAACTCATTGTTATGGACTCAAACTAGGACTTCTGTCTCTGAAGGTAGGGGTGTGTGTGTGTGTGTGTGTGTGTCTGTGTGTCTGTGTGTGTGTTTTCAGAGGATTAATTTGGTGTCACAGAAAATTGTTAACATTGGCTTTGTTTCTGAGTTATTGGATCCCTAACAAAGAGGAGAAAAATCTGTAAAGGCTCAGCCCAACTGTGTAAAGAAACACAAATTACAGGCATTTATGTGATCTGTTCACCATTCATTTGTGAAAGCCTCCCAGCACAATAATAATTATCCATATTGTTAAATATGTGGATGTTGCCAGATTAACTCTGTTGTAAATTTTAATTAATGACAACACAAAGCCGTTGGCGTGCTCTCAGTCATTACAGTCGGCTGTCTTGGAGGCATTCTCATCTGCTCCCAACTGTGAGAAGCTTCAGAGAGCCTGGTCAGGATGGTAAGGAAAGCTCAGATCTTAAGAATGCCTGATCACCTTCCTCGTGTTCTTCAGTGCAATTCTGAGCCAGCACCTTTCCCCAAGTTTCAAATCACAAAGCCCTACTAGTTCTTAAAGGATTCAACTGCATTATTTTCAACATTCCTCCCAATTACTTATTGTTCATCACTGTACACCAACATACCAACCAGATGGCTTCTATTCATCTTATTTACACTATTTTTCCAGCCAAATAGTGTTAATCCAACAGTATAAACTTCTCCGTGTAAACTTGTTGCTGCCCAAGACCTACAGCAGCCTATTCTCTTCCTCCTTGCCCCTGGTTGGGTCACCTTGTGGTCCTCCATCCATTTGGCCTGCCTCTTCGTCCCTGAACCCTTTCATCCCTCTTCAACGTTTTCTCTCCGTTCCACTGAAAGCCGTGTGTGTGGTCTGCAGAGGCCATGCTTGGCATCATCTGCATTTCTGAACATTTCCTCATCTCAAAGTGTACTTTAATTAAAAATAATTTTTGCTGTAGCAGAATCAACTGCATGTATGGATGACCTGACCCAGCAGATAGTTAACTTTGGAATTTATATTGTCTATGTTTTCCTTCTTTTATGCATTTACTATCCTTAGTAAGATGATATTTAATCTATTAGTCAACTGATGCATATTTACTAAGAGGCTAGGATGTGCCTTAAGCTTTGCTTGGACTACAGAAAATACACTGAAAGCAAAGTCCCTGAACTACAGGACCCTACGGAAGAGGAAAATGGGGAAACGGCAGATTAGCCTGCAAGAAAAAAAATATGAAAAAAAGGAACATCCACATGTACACACACACACACACACACACACACACACACACACACACAACCTTAGACCACATGGGATTCAGTGAAGGAGGACACAGTGATATGAGAAAAGAAGGTTATGGGGAGATGAATGCTCTCAAAGACAGGCAGTGTTCTGATGCAAGCTTGAAAAGGGTTTGATCTCGATGGAAAGGTGTCTGCAGACTCTCCGGTAGAGCAGTGTTATTCTGCGTGCTAAAAGTTATGCTTAGAAATACCTTGATTAGCTCCCTGCACACAATGTTAAGGTATTAGAATTAAGGAAATTAACTTGAGACAAGCATCTACTCAAAGCCTCTCACTGTGTCACATGATCCACTCATCTGACATGTGTCTCCAAGTATTCAAAACTGATAGCACATATGCTAAGTTTTTATAGTTGAGATTGAAGCAAAAAAAAAAAAATGTGGGGTTTTATGTAACATCAATAGAGTATAGACAATTGACATTTTTTAAAAAATGTATCAGTTATTTAGTTAGGTTCTTAGTAAGAAATTTAGAACACTAATT